>JAASFI010000603.1:0-22246 GCA_023333705.1 Globisporangium viniferum | reverse complement strand
TGTCGATGCGCACGAGGAACTCGGTATGCCAGTATTTGTGTGTGTCTTTGCACTCGTTGACGCGCGCTTCCGCGGCTCACACAGCTTCCGCTGCCTCGTGTTGGCTGTTCTTCAGGAGCTTGCTTGGGAAATGAGAGAGAATGATCGGAACGTGGAAATGGCGAAAGCTGAGGAAGACTCGGTCGGTTCGCATCATTTCAAACTGGTTTAGAGACTCGGTCACCAACCGTCAACAGTTCTCACGTCACTGCTGGCGGCCATTGATTTCTATTCACAAGTTGAAGCCATTTTCAAAAAAGCCCCAACTCCGGCAACCTGGAGTATCAGTTTTTAAGTTTTCCATCACGATCGGATATCCGTTGATTGATTAGTCGGCGACTTTCGGAAAGTCACAAAGTGGCGTTCGTCTACAGTTTAGAATAGCACACTAAGAAAGAAACGACTTATTCAGTGAGTTGCCGACAAACACGTGAGCATTTTTGCCAAACACACAAAGCAGCAAACAAACATTTGCACATTGGTCTTCATTATGAGTCGCTCTTTCTTATATTATTGGTATATACAAATTGGTGTGGTAAATAGTAAAACACTCGTTAAAAGAATGAGAGAGAGCAGCGCTTTTATAGGAAAACAACAGGGTACTGCATGCTCTCTCTCTCTCTCTCTCTCTCTCTCTGTGAATGACTGGACGCAATGGCTCAGCCGCGGGCCAGCAGCGCGTAGAACACCAGCAGCAGCACGATGGAGATCAGTCCGCCGAACATGGCGAAGAGCACGCGCTTCTGGTTGCGCCGGTTGAGCTCCTCCATCTGCTTCTTGAAGAACGGCGTGGGCCCGATCTCGAGGTCCGGGCGGATGCGGTAGAGCTCCTCTTTCTCTTCCTCGGTCAGGCGTCTAAAGACAGCGAACGCAATGGACACTCATTTGATTAAGGAATGCCAACACATGAGCTTATATATATGCAAAGATGAAGGCATAGGCACGTACCGTGGCATCTCGCGGCCGAGCGCGTTGCCGCTGTAGTACTTCGTGTCGCTGGACGAGTGCTTGAGGTGCGCTTCTTCGTGCAGTTTGAACTCGACGGATGCGCTCTTCTTCATGCCGCGCTCGCTCTTGGGTCGCCGTGACGAGCCGAAGCGCAAGATCGAGTGCCGCCTGCCCTGGCTATTGCTACTGCTGCCGTAGCCTGCGGTTGATGCGGCCGAAGACGCCACCGCGCGCCAAAAATCTTGCGTCGGCGTAGTAGTCGATCGCGTCGGAGCCTGCGACGGTGGCGAAGGCGACGACAGCAGTCTTGTCAGCACACTCTGTCGCTCGCCAGCAGCACCACCACCATCGCCACTGCTGCTCGTACGGCTAGTGCTTTCATGGTGCATTGTGCCAGTGGGATTTGCAGAAATGGTGCTGTAGCCATGTCGAGACGGCTCCGATCGGATCTCTCTCTGGTCGACGCTTTTGCTGGTGCTGCTAGTGCTGCTGTTCGTGTGCTCCCTATTGAGACCCAGCGACGGGTACAATGGCTCGCGTGGGCGACTCAGAGCTGGTAGCGGAGGTGGCGACTGCTGCGCGTTGACAGCCGGCAGCGCATTTGCGGTTGGAGCTCCTGGTGCTGATGGTGCGGTGGCGTATCTGTACTGCGCATTGTTGCTGCTGCCGGTGCTATTGCTCTCGTTGTGGGGCTTGTGGCTCTGGACGTCGCTGTCGGGGACGAAGTCGTCGTCGTCCTCTGGACCCGGAGCGTGCGCGCGGATCGGCGACGGCGGCGGCTTCTCCATGCGCCACAGATGGCGCTGGTCGGAGTCTTCTTCCGCGAAGAGCTCCATGTGAGTCGCGATTTTGGGCCAATCTGTGGATTGGGAATTGCGTTCTTCATGGCTGACTGTGAGAAAAAAATAACACATCGACCCTTATTTGGCAACCAGGACAGATTGAATCCAATACAAAATGAGAAGACAATGGCAGATAACCACTCTCAAAGAGCAACTCGATAGCTGGTTCCAAGAATGCAGTTACTTTTCAATACCGGTACGACTTCGGTACCGATACCGGTATACAACCGGTATCAGTCCCGCTTTGCTTTCTTAAATCCTCAAATCTAATGATTTAAGAAAGTAAAAGGGCAGTTCACATTCGAGAAAATTCACAACAGCTAAAGTGAATTTTAGCAACACGAACATACTGCTCCAACCTGGCGCAGTCAGTGGTGGTGGAGCAAGAACTACACACTTCCTGCTTGAGGCAATAGCAGACGAGTTCGACAAGCGCGAGATCGAAAACTACCATGTGTCGAGTCACGGGACAACAGCAAGATCACTCCGGAGGATCATCAAGATCCAGAGAGGGCTCGTGAAAAGCAAGGCGGCTGTGTGAAGTATCATGTGTGCCTCATCTATTCGCAAGAATGAGATAGGTTGAGCCATTTTAAATAAGCGGCAACGAGTTGGTGCAAGGCAGCACGGTCTCGGTGATACATAACTATCAGGGTTTGCACTGTTGTGCATGTATCCCCCCTCCAATGAACTCAAGATCGTTGGTCAACCATCGAAACGACTCGGATTGAATTGCCAAATAAACTCAATGCGTATATATTTTGAGGACGAATATTTGTTTGTCGTTTTCATCTAATCAGTTACGTTTTTTGGCGGGCTGAGCTCTCGCTCACAGCGTCGCGCTATCACCTACGGACTTCATCACTTTCTCAGACGTCTAGCCGCACAGACACACTCATGAAATTCATCTTGCGATGCTTCAGGGCAGCGTGGAGCTCGTGGATCGCGGTGCAGGTCGAGCTCCAGGGCCAGTACTCCTTCCAGCGCATGCGCGACTTGACGCACTACGCGCAGCACACGAGCGTGTTCCGCGCCATCGCCGTGTGTCTTCTCACGCCAGTGCCCTGCCTCGTGCTCATGACTCTGATCGACAGCGTCTCACTTGCTCGGCCCGAGGAGGGCACCGACGCGAACTACGTGCACTGGCGCCGCAACTACTTCACCGTCGCGTTCATCTCGTACGCCATTCTCGAGCAGCTCCGGCACACGGTGTCCGGTGTGAGCTTTGGCGTGCGTCATATGGTGGCGATCACTGCGCTCGCGAGCGCTGCGGGGGCCGGCACGCAGTATGCGATGTCCCACGTGATCGGCTTCCCACTGCCGTTCAGCTTGGTGATCGGCACGCCCGCATGGGCGTTATCCATGATCGTGCTCTTTCTCGTATTCTCGGGCAGGAGGTTCCAGGAGAGCCCCGAGTTTCGCGCCAGCATGAAGAACTTTGTGATCGTGTTCCTGGGCCAGATCTCGCTCACGCTCATCTACCCAGCGTACATCTTTGGACTGGTCTCCGTGCACCGCAGCATGCAGTCAAGCTTCGTGATCTTGCTGCCAATCATCAAGATCGCGACGAAGAACTGGATCAGCCAGTTTCTGGGGGATCTGGACGACATGAAGCCCGAGATCGTGGTGTTCAACATCGAAATCTTCAACGCACTCTACGTGTCCTGCTTGGTGCAGAACGCCGGCTCGCTCACGACGTCGTTCGTGATCATGGCGCTCGACCTGCTGTGCAGGCGTGGATCTCGATCCGCGACGTGAACGAACTGGTAGCAAAGGTTCGCGTGCTCATGAACAAGACCCCGGCGGGCCACGAGGTCTACGGAAACAAGAACTGTCTGGCGATCGCGCTCTTGATCATCGACGAGGACCCGAAAGTGCGCACCCACTCATCGCTGCGGCAGTTCAGCTTCCACTCGCTAGTGATTCGAGCATCAGGGTCAGGACCAACGACTACAGCACTCGCGAACCCCCAGCTTGTGGGGCCGCCTCAAGTGCTGACGAGCCTTCGCACAGCGCACAAGCTGAATAGCATTATCCCAAGCGGGTCGTCCGTATCGCCATTCACAAGTGAGAAGTCATGGTTTCCTAGTAGTCAAGCCAACTCAACAACGAGCCAGAAAGAGCCCGAGCCACCACCATAGTCACTATAGGCGCAGAGAGGGGCCAAGGTCTTTTCGAGCGCCGAGAGGTTCGTGTTTGTGCAGAAATGCACGTGGTTGCTCTTCACGACCGAGTTTGTCATCCTCGTCGAGTACACGGAAGTGATCATCCCCGTCATCTACAGTGAGCAGTGTACCCCAAGGACTTTATGATCGCATGTGGTACAAAGCTAACTCTTTTTGTTCTCTGCTGCTTAGGTCTGTACGTGTTTGCGGTGCTGCGCCTGAAGAACCGCGAGTTCTACCCGCAGCTGGCGCAGATGGACCACCAGGACCTGGCCCAGATGATGTCCAACGTGTTTGGGTATGCGGCCCTAGAGCTGCTCTCGCTGGTCATGATGACGCTCGTGCTCAAGAAGAAGCTGCAGGTCGACACCACGCGGCAGCTGACGTTCGTGCTGCAGCGCCAGTGGACCATAGTGCACTCGAAGATCCTCATGTGGTTCTTCTACGTCGTGCAGACCTCGCTCGTCCACTTTGGTACGTTGCTCAATACACAAACTGACCACTACATGATAAGTGAGTAGTCTCTTACTGGCGTCTCTCTTGCTAATAACCGCGTTTTGTCTGCGCACTGTGATAATAGGCGCGGACTTCAGCTTCCAGTTCGCGTGGCTTCACAGAGATGTCTACCATCCGCCACCTCCGCATGTGTAGAGCGAGCGGCCAATAGAAAGAGAGCGTTCATCACGTGATAGAGTTGGTCTGCGAGCGTGGTAATGGCTATGAAAACGTGTACTACCTGTACTTTATGAGCATCCGTATTTCTTCGCAAGCGAAATTGGTCACAGAGAGTGTAATTAATTGCAAACAGGTAGCTAATCATGTTGTTGAGACTGCCAGCTATTCTTCTCCTCAACGCCATCCATTCCTTTAACGCGCTCAAGCGGCAGCACAAAGATGAGCTCGTTCAGGGATCAGCCAAGGCCAACCACCGAGTATACAAAGAAGCACCACTCTCCAACTCACTATCGCTGTTCATTGACGATGACGACAGCGGCGAGAGCTGGATCGGGTACGCTTGCGGGGAGAACCTCTCGACTTCCGAGCTCACGATGTGGTGGATGGGGGCTGCGCTCGCTGTCAAAGCTGTACCCCATGTGTCACTTTGCTCGTCAGGACCCACCGTCTGGTTGATCCTGGCGACTTGGATGACATCAACCGGGTTGCTGGCGCACCCAAGCTGCTGAGCGAGGTAGTTCATGCTCCCAACAGGACTCTGATGTACAATTTAAACCCAACCAGACGTCGTCAGGTTGACAGGAGAAAAATGAAACCTTTCATAGGTCTGCAAGATCTTTTCATTCTTACCACATTGTATGACTGGATCGGCTCATCTGGGTGCATCAGCCGCTTCACGTTTGTCTACAGACACAGCGAAAGAAATCAAGATTTGGACTTAGACGAAAAGGCACCATTCGTGGTAGGCTGAGCTAAAGAGAGCCCTGTTTGGTACTGACGTGGAGGAAGAACGCGTGCTGGCGCTCAAAGCGCGTCGCCGCGTGGAAGAAGATGCCGATGTGGTTGATCGTGAGCCGCACGGGCATCCCGTACTGGAGCTCTTCAAAGCTCGGCCGCTGCCGCTTGCCTTTGAGATTCAATAGAAAGTGCTGCATCGCGGGAAATGGAGGTAGCGACGCGTAGTGTGAGAGTGTGTCGACTGGACTCTTGCTATTGCTGTTGATTGGACTTGGCGAGCAATTGCTGACTCGTTTCTTCCGAGTGGAGACTTTTCTGGAGACGGCGAGTGGCGGTGGCGTCGGTGACTCGGGCGTGGAACTGGTTTCAGTGCTCTTTGGCGAGCGACTCGAGCTGGTTTTGTGGAGTTTCGTTGGCTCTTTGCGCTCTTTCGTGAGCGTTTTCTCCAGCAATTCTGAGCCAACTGGACGGACTTTCTCCTGTCCAGCGGTAGTACTCGATTAGCACTATCAACATGCACCTGGAGATCCTGAATAGTTACGCACCTGGTTCAGGATCTCGATTCTCGATTTTGATTTCCCTTTTCCTGAACAATCAGCATGACATGATGGCAACAGAGAGATGAGATCAGGACTGCATCATTATATGCATATTGTTGTCTGTAGGACATACCTGGCACTGTTCGCTTCTTCTGCCGCGCGACTTGTTGCCGCTGGGCTTTGTTGATTACCTGTCGCTTTGGCTCGGTCGGTGATAGCAGAGCTGCAAAAGCAGAGTGCTGGCACGAGAGCGCGAGAGTTGGGAACGCGTCTTGATCAAGAACCAGGTTGAGCCTCGCGCTGCAGCTGCTGCTTGTGAGGATTCCAATCGGACCCTGAGCATTTGGCGCTCGCTCGACATTGATCCAGGTACCACCTTGAATATCTAGATCTGCGCTACGATCAGGCTCAGTCTTCGGCTCACTCCAGGCCGAGGGGATCCCAACTTCTAGGAGCTGTCGCTCCGCATCCCCTGCGAGGATCTCCAGTTCTACCGAACTGAGCTCTGGGAAGTGGTCGAAAACATCCGCATGATGGCTGCAATTGTTGTTGCTGGACTCGGGAGGTCTCAGCAGTAGCATCTCAGAGACTTTGCAGTCTCTGCTCTGTTCTGCCGCTGAAGATTCTCGAGGCAGCGCTACAGAAGACACTGGACACGCTACTGAGGATTCTCGGTAATCCCAGATCTCTGCTGAGACGGTGCTGCTGTTGCAATCGACTCTACCAATCTGTCAACAGGTAGAACAAAGAAAATATCTAGATGAAGGTGGGAGAGCTGGGGGGTATATGGACATGGACGCGTACCAAATCAACGAGTCCATCTGGGAGGACTCCTCTCTCAATGCAACCTAAGAAGTAGCTGCATGCAAAGCACCAGCACACGGTCAGTGATTCACATGAACAACGCAAAAGGGTGCCTACTATGCAAGGCAGCACAACGAACTGCTATAACAGTCGCCTCACCTCCCATCCACGTCGAAGGGCTGCGCGAATCCCTCGACGCTCTCCCTCGCTTCCGTGAAGTGGCGACACACAAAGCCATCGCGGAAGAGCGCGACGATCACCCTCACACTGCTCTCTGGCCGCAACAAGCGCCACTCACTGTCCTGTTGCTGGTGGTGCTGGGTCTCGATACTGCTCCCATGACAGCGATGGTCGTGTGTTGTGATACTGTCTCGCAACAGCTGAGCATCGACAGCCACTGCGTCCTGCGGCGCCTTGGTATCCACTCCCCACTGCTGCTGCTGGTGGTCGTGGCTCATGCGCAGCAGAGCAGCGTCGCACTCCGTGTCCATCACCACTTGTTATTCAGCTGCGCCTTTTGATACCTGCTGGTCAGATTGAAGCTTGACGACTGAACGAAGAGCTCTTCAAGATCCGCCTGTAGATACGGTTCACTTGACAGCTGAACCGGTCCAACTCGGACACAAAAAATATCGAACCGGATCGGCTGGGTTGAGTCGGGGGGGGGGGGGCACTATTTGATATATTATCCAAATGATTTGCGCCACAAAAATAATCATAACGACAACTCAATTGGAATGTGCATTCGCATTCGTGGCAATTTATACACTCGGTACATGGCATCACAAGATAAGCAGCCCAGTGTTATTACTGTGAGGAACGTGGACGCACCGGGTATGGCTGGCTGGTCTGTTTTGATGAACATCACGGCCAAAATAGGTGTCGTATAGCACACTGGCCTCTTTTACGCCGAGCGGTTCTTGATGACGCTCTCGTAGAGACCCGCGCAGGCGTCCTCGAGCAGGTCGAGCACGTGGTCGAAGCCGCCTTCGTACCACGGATCCGGCACGCGCGTCGCGCTTCCAAACTTGCTGCTGCAGTACGACGTCATCATCGTCACCTAATACAAGATGCATTACAATACATGCAAGCACCCATTCGCCATCATCATCATCATCACAGTCAGCTTCTAGACACCAGTCTCCAGCAATGCATTCCACCGATACATACTACACCTGCCATCATACCTTTTGATTGGCGAGCTGCTTGCACTCGTCGCCGCCCCAGGCTTCCGCCGCCTCGAGCACGGCGTTGCGGTTCTTGTCCTCCATGCAGATGATGTAGTCGAACTCCTCGATGTCCTGCTTCGTGAGGCTGCGCGCGCGCGACGTGAGGTTGTAACCACGCTTGCGCGCCTCTTTCGTCATGCGCGAGTCCGACTTCTCGCCCTCGTGGTACGCCCATCCGCCGGGCAGGTACCAGCTAGAATTGCCGCCGCCCGTGCCGCACGAGTCGACGCGGAACGCGGGCGCGTTCACGCCGCTCGCTCGCGCCTGCTGCTCCACCATCGCCTGGAAGACGGTCTCGCCCGCGGGGCTGCGGCAGATGTTGCCCAGACACACGAAGAGCACGCTCGCCATGCTTGCTCAGTGAAGAAGAATGATCTGATTGATGAGGATTGAGCGCGTCAAGCAAATCGATGTTTCCCTAAAACCGCACTTTTAATAAAAACCGTTCAAAAACTGAATAATGCTGATTTGTAATGTATAAACTAACGAAAGCGCATGTTACAGTTGGGTTCCTCATTTAAAAGCGCATCACCAATGGCTTGCTAATGTTGACTCGCAGAGCCATTTTGAAAAGCGCAAAAACATGGAGATGCCTAGCGAGCTGAGCCACCACCACCACCACCATGACGCTGACGCTTCCACTGCTGCCGTGTCTGCGCAGTCTTCGCCAGCGATGATTGCGGCCGCAGCTGTCGCGCACATGGACGCTGCCGCCGCCACCGCTGTGTCGATCTCTGTCGCAGTGAACGGCGACGACGAGGAAATCGACGAAGAGGTCCACGGCGCGGCGTCTCCGGTGCACTCGCACTCGCCGTCGTCCTCGTCACACGACCCGGCGAGCGTCGCGGCGAACGCGATCGACATGAAGAAGACCGGGCGGCCCGTGCACCCGCTCTGGGCGCACTTCCACCGCGGCGAGAAGCGCAACCGATACCACTACCACGCGTTCTGCATCTACTGCGTCGCGCGCTACGGCGTCGAGCACGTGCCGCCCACGCGCGGCGTGTCGATCGACATGCTGCGCCACGTGGAGAAGTGCACCAACTGCCCGCGCAAAGTCGTGGAGAGCGTCAAGGACATCTGCGGCCGGCGCGACGCCGTGCGGCTCGACCGGTATCTGAAGAAGAAGACCGACGCGGGGGACGATCCGCTGTCTCATCATCACCACCACCGGCATAATGAAGACCACGAGCATAACACCACTGAAGATGATGACGGTGCAGCAGAGGCGGTCGAGAGTGCGCGCCTTATACAACAGCAGCAGCAGCAGCATGACGGTGGCGCTACTGGTGTGAGTGTGGAACAGACGCACGCGGAGCGAATTCGTCAGCAGCACGCAGAGTACCAGCGCAGTGTCCAGCTGCGTCACCAGCAACAGCAAGAACAGCAATGGCAACAGCGATTACTTCACGAGCAGCAGCAGCAACAACAAGGGCAAGAACTGGAGAAGAGACAAGATCAGGAAGCTCATGCAGAAGTGCGGAATGGAGAAGCCGCGGGTGAGCATCAGAGTTCCAGCAGCCACGTCGATCTGACTGGCTCCGGTAGCAGCAGCAGCGCGAGTGCGAGTCTAAACCCCCCAACTGATATGAGTGCCTCTAATCGCCTAGCCCACGCAACGACTGGTGCAGCAGCAACAGCACTGGGCCACGGAACTACTGCTAGTGGAGGAGCGAACACTGCGCGACTTTTGGGCAAACACGCTCTGCGAACAGCAGGCTTTGAGACCCAGAACAGCACTCGTCAGCAGCAGCATACCACCAGCAACAGTACCCACCATGAAGATAACAACAATAGCGGATCTCTGAGTGCCAAGCGCGCTCGCACAGCTGCGTCCGCTACTGGCAGCTCGATCGAGTGGAAAACCAATTTGCTCAAGACTGCGGTGGCAGCAGGTCTCCCGTTCCAGGCGTTCCAGAACCCCGAGTTCCAGGAGCTCATGCGGTACCTCCATCCTTCAACAGTAGCAACAACATCAACACCAGGTTCAGGATCAAGTGACTCTGCTACGAACCATCTTGCAGACATCACGGACCAAAAGTTTCTGTCGGAAACCGCGGGTCGTCTCGCGCTCGTCCAGCTTGACCGCGTGAAGGAAGGCATGCACAACTCGACGATCAAGGGCGGACTCACACTCAGTGTCAACAGCTGGTCCACGCTCGATCTACAGCAGCTCGTGGCGTTCACGCTCGTGAACTCGAACGGCGACGCCGCGTGCGTGTGCGTGATCGACATGGGCACGCAGGCGAACGCGTACAGCTCGACACAGCTCGCGGTCAAGATCGAGGACGTGCTGCAGAAGCTCGAGGAGCTCCACATCTGCGTCATGGGCATCGTCGCGGACTCGATCATCGCGCTGAACGCGGCGCGGTGCGTGTGCTTTGCCGAGAAGCGCAAGTCGCTGCTCGTCGTGCCCTGCTTCACGCGGCAGCTGAGCGTCCTCGCGGGCAGTCTGCTCACGCACGAGCTGTTCAGCGAGGCCGTGGGCCAGATGATCGAGATCGCGTCCTACTTCTCAAACGCGTCGCTGCACAATGTGCTCAAGCTCGTGAGTGGGGACGATAACGCGCGCATCCCAATGCCGAACCGTGCCAACTGGTACTCGTTTCTCGACTGCATCAGCGCGATGCTCAAGTACTGCGACGTGGTGACGGCGATCTGCACGGAGGCGGATTCTAGTGGTGGTGATGGTAGCAATGGTGCTGAGGTGACCAGTGTTGCGCCACAGAGACTCAAGGAGCTCGTGTTTGCAGAGGAAGGCAGGCTCTGGAAGACGCTGCAGGAGCTCAACACACTCCTGCTGCCGCTCAAGGAGACGTACGTGCTGTTGTTTCAGCATAAACTGAAAGGATCCCACCCGGACAACAATGTTGGCGATGGCGATGGTGATGGTAGTACGAGATCGTCTACGACGACGACCAACGAGAACGACTTTTTTGTGGCCGCTCACGGACTCACACTCGCGCACATCATGTACCAGCTCGCGCGCATGAACCAACAGTACGCGGGCCTCGTGGGCACGCACCACGAGCCTCTGGCGCAGATGATGCAGGTGCGTATTAACATCGCGTGGCAGCACTACGACCTGCCGGTGATGGTGCTCGCGTACGTGTTCAACTTCCACCTGGACACGGGGCTACTGAACATGGAAAGCTGCGAGGCGTTCCAGTGGGAGATCATCGCGGCGTACTTTCAAGAGTACTTTTCCACCTGGTTCCACGACAAGAGTGCAGGGGGATTGTTGAGATCGAGCCATCCTGGGTCTTCGGTACCTGGTGCGAGTACAACGAGTGCGAGCTCATCAGCAGCCAATTCAACTACTACTACTGACAATGACAATGGTGCCACCTCGAATAACCCAGCAGTGCTTGGGCCAATTTCGAGCGACAAGGTCCACGAGATCTTCAGCGCGTACAAGCTGAATCAGTTCCCGTTCGACACCGACACGACAAGCGACTACGTGGACGTGTCGTCGTTCTACTCGTTTGTCTCGGACTCGCACCCGGAGATCTGCGCGCTCTGCTGCCGGATGTACGCGATCTCGCTGCTCTCGGCGAACGTGCAGCGCATCGTGCGCGGCATCGGGTACGTACCGACGACGACGCAGACCGTCAAGAGCCCCGAGACGGTCGAGTTGCTGCTGCACGTCGGCTTTGCGTCCAGTACGAAGAAAGTTGTGCGGGATCGCCAGCAGCATCAAGGGACCGAACCAAACTCGAGCAACAGCTGTAACAACAGTGTCATCGCGGGTCTGAGCACGGTCATGGGCGGCTACCACCCGGACGAGATCTTCTGGAACGAGGATGTCTGGGACGAGTTCTCGAGCGACTGGCGCCAGTTTCTCGAGCTGGAGCTCGCGATGGACGAGTTTGACGCCATCACCGACCACGCCCACGCAGCAAACAGCAGCAGTACAAGCGACAACAACGACAGCTCAAGCAATAGCGGCAATAGTCGCGTGTCGGAGATGATCAGCCGGAAAGTGCCGCTCGATGAGGTGTTTGTGGGCACGCTGGCGCCGCTTTCGACCTCGGGGGCGTCTTCGTCCACGACAACAACGACAATGACAAACCCAGGAGATCACGACGACGTCGTGCTGTCCATGGAGATGTAACCAGCGAGACAAAGAGGGAGACAATACTAAACAAAGAACTTCCAGGTAAACACATCCACAACCCAATGTTTTTTATGATCTGCACACTCAGATAGATAGATACACGTGTATCCACTCATTCAGCCACCTATGCTCACAAATTTCGCGTCGCTCCAAAAGCAACAGCAGCGGCACTGCGCTCCTTGCTCGCGCGCGCCGCCTTCTCCCGCAAAAGACTTATCCGCGAGAAGATCTTGCGCCGGTTGATCTCGTTGGTCGTCATCTCGAGCTGCACCTGGCAGCACGCGAGCGCGCGCTCGAACTCCTCGGACGCCATGAGCGCGAGCACCAGGTTGTTGAGAATCGTGCGCTCGCGCTTCGTGTCCTTGATGCTGCGCGTGATGTCGAGGCAGCGCTGGTAGCAGACCACGGCTTGCTGCGGGTTCTTCTGGTCGAGGTACACAGTGCCCAGGTTGCCCAGTGCGCGCGCTTCCACGACCTTGTCGTCCGTTGCCCGTGCGACCTCGCGGGCGTGGATGAACCGCAGCAGCGCGGCGTCCAATTGCTTCTCACGGTAGCACGTCATGCCGGCGTTGAGCTCCTCGAGCGCCGAGCAAGCCGCAGTGTGTGCGTGGACAGGTTCCTGCTCTTGGCGCTGTTGTTGTTGTTGCGCACGTTCTTCTTCATCGCTGCTGGCTGGAGCTTGTGCGAGAATGTTCGGTTGCCTGACTTTGTGCTCTGGCTGGAACTGTCCATAGAGACCCTCGTCTTCCTGACGTGCACCTGGGAAAGGAGAAGAAGACGTCAGATCTGCAAAGCTCCCGTATGCATCAGCGTCGGAAGACTGGGTTCTGGGCTGAAACTGGGACGCTAGCGGCGGTGGTGGAGGACCAAGTGCGAAATCGTTGCTGTCGACGACTTGCTGCCAGTCGCTCGAAGTCCTCACGAGCGACGCAAAGCTGCCGTAATCCCCGACTGGGCCATACCCGTTGTCGCTGACGCTGCTGCTTTGGTTCACGGTTGGAGTGCTTGTAGCAATGACGCTCGTGGGTGGCATTGTAATGGAGAGACTCGTAAACGCGCCGTACGGATCGTCGCATCCCATAGAAGAAGAAGCGGAAGACGAAACAGTCGACGCAAACGAAGACGACGATGATGATAGCGTCGCCATGTTGCTCTTGGAGAACGAGACCGCCTGGCGGTTCCGTCGCGCGAGCTCTTCGGACTCCGCTGCGAACGTCGACGCAAAGGACTCGAACGTCCCGTACGCGTCCTCCTGCTGCTGCTGTTGTTGCTTACCGAAAGTCGGAGAGCTGCTGCCCTGATGGTGGCGTCGTGACGGTGAAAGCAGCATGAAACCCGGCTGGCTTTGCGGGTTTCTACCCGACGGCGAGAACAAGCGAGTCGGTCGCGCAGTCACCGCCGCCACTGGCGATGAGCCGAAAGACGCTGAATTCCCAGCTGCGAACGACACGAAGCTCCCATAGTCGGCGTTGTCCGTGTCCATTGCCGATCCAGATGGTGATGGTGTTGGAGCATTGTGGATCTGCTGGTTGTTCTCCTTTGGAGCGCTGCTCGCTGGAGGCTCGTTGAAGAAATGGCCGACGGCGCTGTAGTCGTCGCTCTCTGGAGCTGCTCGCTGGTGGGGTGAAGGCTTGATGCTGTTGTAATTGTTGGTAGATAGCACCGCAGGGTTCGTCTTGATCGAGAGCGGCGGTGTGAGTGTATCGAGCGTGAAGCCAGAGTAGCTATCTGCGCAGCAGTCACCAGTACCGACACTACTCCCAGCACTACTATTGCTGAGCTGCTGCTGCTGTTGCTGCAGGTGGTGGTTGTGATTGTTGGGGCTGATCATCGTAGGCGATGGCGGTGCAAAGAGTAGCGATCGGTTGGGTTTCTGGCTTCCCATGGACGACGGCGCGTCACCCGACATCTCAAAGGTCTCGGCGCTGAACGCTGTGTACGAGTTGCTCAGCTGGTCCTGGAGCGCGCGGATGCCGGCGAGTTCGCTGTTGCAGTGCTTTGCGACCGCCGATGGGACCTGATCATGAGGAAAACCAAGCCGCAACAATGTTAGAATGATCTCCGTCGTGATGTGACAATGTTGAGAAGACCAACGTGATGTACGTACCCCGTACTTGAGCCGCCCCGCGCTCCGCTGCACGAACGAAAGGATCGACGCGTACGCTCGCGCCTTGGAGTCCGTGAGCACGTAGCTCCCACCTCCTCCTCCACCGCCTCCGTTCAACTGCTGGGCAGAGAGTCCGAGGTTTTCGATCAGACAGTTTTTCATCTCGCGCCGGCCTCTATGAGAAGGCGGGGCCGTGTGGACCTTGATGTACGAGAGCGTGAACTTGGTCGGGTGGGACTCACTGAAGCGAACGAGGAACGTGCCATCGCCACCTCCAGAACCAGAACCAGAACTGGAGCCAGAGGCGGTTGGGGAGTTGGAGCCACCGCCAGAATAGGACGCCAGCACGCGGTCGGCCTCCGCGCGGCCGAGAAGGCCGTGGAACCACGGCACGAGCTCGCCGTTCACACAGAAGCAGCTCACCACCTGTCACGTACGGTATTTGACAAAAGACGCATGCACAATTAGTGTCTAGTGCTATACCTTAAGATGATGAATGTACAGCGTGTGCGCATATATATTCGAACCTTGGAGATCGTGAGCTCTAACGGACCAAAGCGCGCCACAAAGTAGAGAAACTGTATCACACACATGCACGCACATACAGTCAGCATCATCATCGCAATACAAATGGCTAGCCCCATAGCCTTCTTCAATGGACCACATATTACTACGCACATCTCGCTTGGTGACGAAGCCGTGCTTCCAGGCGTTCTCGGCCACGCAATGCTTGACGATCGCCGCCAGCTCGTCCTGCGAGAGCGGATGCTCGTTGCGGTCGTTGCTCGGCTGTTGGAGGTCGTTCTGTTGCTCGCAGGCCTGCCGCAGAAGCGGGAAGAAGAGCGACTTGAACGGGATGCGCTCGCCGAACGCGCTGAAGTGGCGGTCCCACCAGTGCTCGGCCGCGCTCGCCATGGGCGACGTCGTCGTGGACGCCATTTCTGGGAAAAAGCCGCCAGTCATCGTCCCCATGTCGGTTGTTTTGCTTTACTGATCAAAATCAAAATGAGGTCCGGTTGCAAGAAAATCTCTACCAAATATAGTATTTTAACCAATCACAATGGAGAAGACATGTTTTTGGCCAATGAGGGAAGGGGATGCGAAAGGATCAGATTGTGAGCATGCCCATCAATATATTTGATTGGCATGGCTGATTGGAAAGGCGAACATCGCAATTATCCACGCTTGAGCACTTGTGCAGCACTTTTTACGGTCCACACACACGCAGCACAGACATGGTGGCGATAGCGACGACCACAACAGCATAGTGTTCCTGTTGTAAGTATTGTACTGTACTGTTATCTATTGCTTCCGAGGTGAAATGGGTACACTTTGCACGGAAATCTGGCCGAGCCCGACGCCAAACTGCTGCTGCTGTATCCGCTTGGAGCCATCGGCCAGCATCGAGCGTCTCGAGGAGGCACTTCCTTGGTGAGTATGGTGATTGCTCATTTTGCGTGGCGATGGCCGTTGGCGTGCAGACGGCACCACACTGACGGCGGTGACATTGCTGTGGAGACTCGTCAGTCCGAGTCCAGGTCGAGGACTTGGAGCTGAGAAGGGATTTGCAGAGTGACCCTGGTCCGGCACCGCGCTCGCTATTGAGCTGCTCAATATTACCAACGAAGCGCCATCCGCTGAACGCCGGGGTGACCACCTCACTGTTGCTGCTGATGAGGATGACGAGGATCCTGGGATACTACTGGACGTCAATGGCTGGGCGGACGTGATCGTCAGACTCCGCAGCCCGTCAGCCAATTGCAACGGCGACGAACTCGTCCGCGACTGTTGCTGTTGTTGCTGCTGACTGTGAATGCGGTGCGACCGAGGCGAGAGCTGCTGCTGCTGATATTGATGAGGTGGTGTACCGATGTGATCGGCGAAATGATTGTTGTTGCTGGGACTGCTGGTGGCGTTGACGCTCAGACTTCCTGGGCGGGTACCAGAGCGCGAGTCGCTCACTCGCGTGCCGTTCATCTCCAGTTGCTGCGTGTAGTCGTACTGTGCAGCAGTACCAAAAGTACTAGTCCTATGCGATTGGGACGACGGCCGCTTGTAGGTCGCTGATCGGGATCGTGGCGAGATGGGCGTACTGATGACTGAGAAGGATGGATTGCTTCCGGCTATAGAGTCACCCACTGGTCAACACAGTTTACACACCCTGTCAGTCCACGTTGCGTATAAGGAAATACTGGGCTGGCGGTGGTGGTTGCATGGCTTACATGTCGAGACACCGTCTCGCTGCTCGTTGACCTTGAGTGCGCTGTTGAGCAGCTGCTGCTCGCGCTTCTCCAGCTGCGCGCCTGCGTACGCCTGGTTGATCCTCAGGTACTCGGACGTGCTGATGCTCCCACCAGACGCGCCGCTCGTGCTCTTGCGAGGCGATGGCGATAGCGATCCGTTCGGCTGCGTCTGCTTTTCAATCCTCCCAAAGTCAAACTTGTTGCCTCGGAGGACCTCCTGGGTCGAGACGCCGAATTCGCTACTATTGGTCTCGCTACCACCACTAACGTCGTGGTAAAAATCGCGCCAGTTGATATCAGCGCCAGCTGAAGACCGGTTGAGTGTGCTCACGATCGCCGAGGGCTTGACCACAAAGCTGGGGCGGGAGACCATGTTGACAAAGTCGCTGCCGTCCGTCGTCCCAATGCTCAGTACGACTCCGTTGTTACTGCCAAATGGGTTTGAGGCGGATCCTCTCTTGAGGGACCCAGCGTTGCCTTGGAAATTCTGTCGTCCCTGGACGTTCAGATGGCCGGATCCTCCTGCTTCAGAGGAGTTGCTGTTGGCGTGAAAATCAGTGAACGGGTCTAACACAATCAACAGGCATTTGTGTCAGCACCAGGCTAGAGGTGCACAAAAGCAGTTTATCGTTGGAAACTGGTTCCTCACCAAAGACGACGCTCGTTTTCAAAGCTGCAGACTCGATGCCCAGGTTTTTCTGCTGTCGACTGATGGTTGACGCCAGGCGCTTGAGCTTGCGGTCGTTCTCCAGAGTAGAAGAATTCGCCCGCGAGGCCGATTTCTTGCCTGTGGAGGTAGTAAGAAATGCAAAGTTAGCCAGCTACAATGGCCAGTAGATATCACAAAGCATGGAAAGGAAACGCACGTATGGCCACATCGGGGGATCTCGGTCGCTTCGGGTCACGCTGGGTTGCCTCCGTGCTACTTCTGGTCTCCTCGGATTCAGCTGGAAGTGGTAATAATGGCACCTGGGGCTCTTTGGTGCGCGTTGCTGGACCTAGACCGATCAAACCGCCTTCACCTCTGCTGCTAGTGGCTTCAGACAATACAATTGAGGTTTCATCTACCCCTGTGACCTCACCTCCAGAGAGAGGCAGCATCTTCTCACCCGAACCACTGGTGTTGCTGTCATCCCCACCGTCGCCTTGATGGACCTCTGGGAGCTTGAGTCGACCGCGATACAGTTGCGCAGCTTCGCTGTTCACTTCGGCCTCCAGGTCTCTCGCGATCTCGTCCATCGAGACGGCTTTGGATTCCTCCAGAATGTCGACAGGACAGATGTCTACCGGGTCATAGAAACAACACACACAAACGCGGCGGCATTTAGACGACCGGACTCCCATCCATGCTGGTCATGTGGACACATACCTTCGAGGGGCTTGAGGATGTACTTGGCGTTCCAGACGAACGTGAGGCTGTGCATGATGCAGTAGAGCAGCGAGATGTACTTCACGCATAACGCAACACGTGCGAATGTTAGAAAGCTGTATCGTGGGTTCCTAGGTAGAAGTGTTAGCAAAACAATACGCTCTATCAACAATCGTACATCCTCGGGATCGACCGTGTCCGTCCATAGATCTGCCATAGAGAAGATAGCATCAAGTTAGGAAGACTGCATCACGAGTGATAGTACCAGTCAAATAGATAAGAGCCCTCTTTCACATACCGACAAGCTCAAACATGGAGAGGTGGAAGAAGCGGTAGTCCAGGTGGTTTGCGCCATTCGCGTCGCGGTTCCAGTCGTCGTGGATCAGCTCTTTTGAGCCGTTCAGGTCGAACTCGGGGAGGATGAGGCGGTGCAGGCGCAGCATGAACGCCTCGTATTCCGGGAAGCTCAGGTTCTCTTCGTCGTCCTGCACCGCACTGAGCCAGAGCCGCTGCGTGAGAGCGATCATGTGCGGGTGGGTCTCCAGCGCCGCGCGCTTCCGCAAGTTGCCCTACAGCAGAGAAAATTCTGTAGGGTTAGAGTCTGAGTACTTGGATATCTGGAGAGTGGACCGCACGTACCTCTGTGTAGTGCTCGAGGTCGCCTTGGAGACGATACGTGACTTCGTCACCCTGCTCGAGATCAATCTCAGTGATGACGTGTCTGGCAGTCCCGTTCACACTTGGCAGTTAGTATCTCAGTGGTCTAAAACACAAGTCGTTTGCTTTGCCAGTCACGTACCCTTCCTCAGCGAGGCTCTTGACTTGCAACTGCACAGCCTGAAGCGCGTCGTCGTCCGTGGATATCCGAGCAACCATTGCTGTCGGTCTGTCCAACATGAAGTCGCAAGATTGTCAGTAAACAATCCGCACATAAACAGCAAAACAGTATGCTGCATCTCTAACGTACCGCCTCTGACTGAGTCTGCCCTGCTTTTGATCTGCGGCGTCTGCTCCAATCCCTGTTGCCGCCTTCGTGAGCACGGGGAAGCGCCGAAGGTTGATCAGCGCCTTCACCGTGCCCTTGAACACGCGCAGCTTGCGGAAATACGCCTTCAGTGAGAGCAGCGACTTGCCACTGCCCGGGATAAGCGCTTCTCGCTTTCGCGTGCTGCTCGAGCGACTCGCCGTTGACGCGCTGGCTGCTCCCGTTGAGTGCGAGGTTGCGGTGGTTCCTGCGTTCCATCGGCGGGGACTCGTGTCCTTCTGCTCCACGCGCGTGGAGGCCACGAGCCCCTTCATCTCGAGCTTGCTGCTCACGATCTCCATTTGCTACAAGCTGATGTGCTAGCGCTGTACTGAGTGGACTATGAATGCGAGAAGCTTTGGATGCTTGGGGCGAATGTTACAAGTGTAGCCATCGTGTCCACGATCGCTGGGAGTCAGATCAAAATTGTGTCTCTTCTTCGCTGACGTGTTACCATCATTCTGTACAAAGTCGTCTCCGATTGGCTGAATCGGTTGGAAATAGAGGCATATGATTGGTCCATATAAGAATAGAGTTGAGACCATCACTCTGATGCCAATCAAAAATACCGAAGAGCTCAATTTAGGTTGGTGCTTCGTCTACCCAAGCGTCAACAGCAAATGAATGGCGATTGTTGCTGCTATTCGTGCGTGTACTGACTACACAGCCCACAGACAGCGTTTGCAATGCTTCGTGAGCTATTTATTCTCAGTCGCTCTTGTCTGTCAGTGCTAAAGAGAGTCTCGCCCCAGAGCAATGGTGCAGGCATCCCAAAGGAGAGGCTATGTGTGTGTGTGTGCGGTCTCGTGAGGAAGCAGCCATCACTCATCTACTGACATGGTGAAAGCCAATGGCGACGCTGCTGTTGTTGCTACTGTTGCGAATGAAGACGCTCCTGAGAAGACCGACGACCAAAAGAGAGTCTTCTACGTGTTGGTCTCCAAGATCGACAGCTCGTCCAAGGCGCTCATGTTCTTCCCGTACCCACCTTCGATTCAGCTTGAGCGAGAGTGCCCCGCTGGCTACGAAGGTAGGTGGTGCTTTAATTTCATTTGATTAATACTCAGAAGATCCGAACACAATACGTGACCTCTTCCAAACTATCTCTGGATGTATCCCGATAGTCCGCGAAGTGGACGCCTCAAGCGCGGGCGTGCGAGTCACGTTCACAGTCACGAAGAGGTTCATGTACAACGCGATTGCGCACGTGTTTAGAGCCACGAACATCCGCAAATCCACGACCACGTCCACCAACTGGAACATCTTTTGGGGGCATCACTTGAAATCCAGTGAGTTTGCTGCTCTGTTGCCGTTCCAGAAGGTGAATCACTTTCCCGGAAGCTTTGAACTCGGCCGCAAAGATCGGTTGTGCAGCAACCTACTGCGCATGCGCAAGAAGCATCCGCTTGTGTACTCGAGCGTGATCCCAGAGACGTACTTGACTGCAAACGAGTACGACAAACAACAGTTCCTGACGCAGCTCCACGCAAACCCGCACGTTTTGTGGATCTTGAAGCCGCCCAACTTGTCCTGTGGACGCGGCATCAAGCTCGTGACGGCAGCGTCGTGTCCAGCTCCAAAGCTGTCCAAGAAGAAAGCCTACGTTGCCCAAAAGTACATCGCCCAGCCGTTCCTAATCAACGAGCTCAAGTTCGATCTGCGCATCTACGTGCTGGTGACGTCGTACGATCCGCTGCGGATCTACCTCTTCAACGACGGGCTCGTGCGCTTCTGCACCGAGAAGTACTCGACCGCCAAGAGCATGCTGCAGAACCCATTCGGCCACTTGGCAAACTACAGCGTCAACAAGAAGAACACGGCCTTGTTCCAGCAGAACCAGGACAACGGTGACGACGACGAGAGCGCGTTCAGCAGCAGTAAGTGGAGCCTCCAGATGCTCTACAAGTACCTGAATGAGCAGGGAAAAAGCAAAGAGCTGGCGGAGTTCCAGGTCGCGCTGGAAGATCTGATCATCAAGACGCTGCTCGCAGTCGAGTCCAAAATCCTCATGATGACGAATAGTAGCAGCAGCGGAGCACAGAACGGCTTTGAGCTTTACGGCTTTGACATCCTGCTTGAGGGTGAAGAAATGAAGCCCTGGCTGCTCGAAGTGAACGTGTTCCCGTCGCTGAGCAGCTCGTCGCCCATGGACAAGCGCATCAAGACAATCCTCGTGAGCGACATGTTCCAGCTGGTCGGCGTTCCATTCCAAGACGCGCAGTCTGCGATCCAGCAGCTGGAGAAGGACAAGCACGAGCGGCTCCATGGCGTGAATTGTCTTCGCAAGCCGAGTGTTGGTAATAGCCCACCAACACCAGCTGCCTCACAGAAAGAGCAGCAAAAGAAGACAGGCAAGAAGCAGACCGTCGAGAACCTCCTGAAAAACCACTGTCAGAACCCACAGAGCACCAGCAGCAGCAGCAGCAGAGGCACACCACTGGAGCTGAGCGACGAGGAGCTACAGATCGTCAAGCAGATGGAGGAAGAAGAGCTCCGACGCGGCCACTTTAAGCGCATTTTCCCCACTTCGCAGTCCTTCGACAGGTACCACGAGCTCTTCGAGACCGCGCGCTTCCGCAACGTGCTCTGCATGCTCTGGTTGCAGCAGAGTGCGAGGAGCCAGAGCGGTCATCGTCGTCGCCCAACCAAGTAAAATACACAAAAAGGCACACTGCTGTTCACGATACAGGTTTGCTCTATTCATTCATCGTCGTCGTCCTTGTCTTTGTCTTGTGAACTGTGATCGCCAGCACCGCTGCCCAGCTGCTGCTTCACGTGGCTCTCGAGATCCACAAACTGCTGCTTGATCTGCGCCAGCGCCGCCTGCACGTCGCTGCCATTGGACTCCACCTGCTGGTGCAGCTGGAAGAGCCGCTGCTCCGAGAACGCCAGTCGCTGCGAGAGCATCGCGAGCTTCTCGTCCACCGCCTTCATGATCTTTGTCTCCATCTCGCGCTCAAGCATCTGCTGGAAGCCTCGCATGAGCACCTGCGTGTCGAGTCCGCCGAAAGCTCCAGGCGCAGGGGCTGGCACGGCTGGGATGCTGATTTCGCCATTCATAATACTGAGACCTGCAAGCTGGGCTGCGAAATTGGGTGATGCTGGCGCTGCTTGAGGCTGGGCTGGACTGCTGCTACTGTGGTAACAGAACCGTCAGTATGGCAGCATCACTATAGTACCCACAGCATACACGAGAGTACTCACCTCTCTATGCGCCCAGGGACTTGGATCGGAGTACTAGCAGCAGGTGCTGGAGGCGGGTGCTCGTACAGCTGCAGCGGGACGTATGCGCACGTGAGCTCCTGCACGTGGAGCGCGTTTTTATCACCTGTGAGCGATACAAACTTGACGCGCAGCCTCTGCGTCTCCTTGAGAATATTGTGCTTGGCGTCGCGCTGCAGGAACTC
>JAASFI010000602.1:0-22253 GCA_023333705.1 Globisporangium viniferum | reverse complement strand
CCCTCCAGCATCGGCTTGATGTGCGTTGCAAAGTAGGGCGAGATGCCCGTCTTCTTGGCCGCAACGCCGAGCATGTGCTCGTAGATGTTGCCGTCCGCCTTGCCGATGCTCGAGTTTAGCACCAGGTCGCTCAGGTTAAAAGCGTCGACGAGCGGGACGGCGTCCAGGCGCACGCGGCCGCACGCCAGCACCACTTGCTCGTGAATCAGCTCGCACTGCGCGGCCGTCATGTACTGCTCCTTGAGGAAGAACGCGGCGCTGTGGTCGAACTCGCGCAGCACGTAGAGCAGGCAGAGCGTCTCGAGCGGGGTCGCGAGGTCCGCGTGCGAGGCCGACTTCTTGAGCTTCTGCACTTCGTGGATGAACTGCACGGCGATGGTGTAAAACACGTGCACGCGCGCGATCTCCAGGAGGTCCACGTGGCAGTGGTTCCAGGCTTCCTGGGGGTTTGGGAACGCCGCCGACGCCTTCGCGTGCTTCTCGGCTGCGGCGAACACTTGCTTGCCGGCAAAGACGGTCAGCGCGTCGATCAGGTTCTCGGGGTTCGCGAGGTCCTGCGCCGAGTGCACGTTCCAACGCTTCTGGGTCTGGTTGCCGCTCACTCGCTCGAGGTACTGCACGGAGCCCGCGAGCTTTCGCCCGTTCTTGAGCGCCTCGACCGACCGGATGAGGTAGTTGGCCGTCTGCAGTGCCATGACCGTGTTGTCGCCTTCAAACGTGACAATGACCGAGAAATCCGCGAGCAGGCTCGAGAGGCCGTTGTACGAACTGTACCCACTGCCACCGCAGCACTGACGGCACTCTTCAATGCCCGCGAGCGTGTCCCACGAGCAGAACGCCTTGAGACCCGCCATGGTGCCGTGGATGTCCGCCAAGAGGTCGATCGGGATGTCGCCGCCTTCGTTCTCAAACTTCTCGACCAGAGCCTCGATGTGGCTCGTCTGGAAATGGTACGCGTACGCCTTGGCGAGCAGCGGCATGAGACGGTACTGGTGGCTCTGGTAGTCGAGCAGTTTGGACTCTTCGTGTGCGTCCTTGGAGTTCACCTGGACACCCTGGCGACGGATCGTGCAGTAGCGGATGGCGATCGTCAGCGCTTTCTTCAGAATGCCGTTCGAGAGCGTCACGAGCCTGCCACGCGACCCCACGAGCGCGGCGTACGCCATCTGGGCCTTGTGGGTCTGGATGAACTTGCCCTCGCGGGTCACAGAGGCGTAGCGGCGCAGCATGTTGAAACGCGGCACGCGCACGTGGTCGAACTGGATCCAGCCGTTGTCTACGCCCTGCAGGCCCATCTTGGAGCCAATGTCGCCGATGCGGATGCCTGGGAGCGGCTCGTGGGTCTGCGGGTCGCGCAGCGGCACCAGGAAACTCTGCACGCCCTTGCTCTCACCGTCGATCATCAGCTGCGCAAAGCACACCGTGTGGGTCGCCGTCTCACCAGCAGCTCCGATCCACCACTTGGTGGCCGTGTCCGTGGGTGTATGGATGATGAACTCGTCCGCCGCGTGGTCGTACACGGCCGTGGTCTCGAACCCGCGCGTGAAGCTGCCGTGACCCAGCTCGGTCATCGCGAACGAGCCAAAGATCTTCAGTCGCAGCGCCAGGGTCAGCCACTCGTCCTGCTGCTCCTTGTCGCCTTGCGATCCGACCGCACCGAAAAACAGTCCAAAGTGCACGCCATAACGCACCCAGACGGCCAGGTCGTAGATGCCGGCGATCTCCGCTATGGTGTTGCGCTTGTCCACGTTCGCGCCGTGCTTGGCTATGAGCTGGAAGACATGACGTACTTTTGTGAGGATCGCCACGCGGCGCTGCTGGAGCGTGAGGTCGTAATCGCCTGGAGAAGTGCGCAGCTCCGGCTACCTCTCGAGGTACTCCATCACCTCTTCGCGGAACTGGGTCTTGTGCGCGCCGCCATCGATAAAATGCGTCATCTTGCGCACGGGGAACGACGCGCGCGCGCGCTCCTGCGCGAGCTCAGCCATCACTTTCTCCTTGGTGGACACCGCGAGCGGCGTGACCGCCAAGTGGCGCGTGAGCGCTTCAATGCGGCGCGCGGACGAGGACGAACGGGTCTGCTCCGACATGTTTTCTCGGGTTTTCTCGTGAGCTGCTCGTGTCTAGGGGGTCAAATCGTGAAATGAACGAGCTGAGAGGAGAGCTTGCTCGACTGAGGAGCCACCGATTTCTCAACGTGATGACTCGGATAGTTGGCGAGAGACACTGGGAAGCTGGCTGCAAAGCCCAATCTTGACACTCATCCTTGGGTAGGCTGAGTGTATCATCTTGCTAAAGTACGATCGTCGCAGGATGATACGCCAGTCAGTCACGTCGCTTGAACCAGCGACTGGAGATCTGTTGAGTCTCGCTCGCCACTCGCCTTTGCAGCAGCATCATCAGCGCCGTTGTTGTTGCCCAAAGCGTTTACAGCTGGAGCCATCAACAGACGTGGTGATTGTGCCCATCGTGGATAATTGTGATGATGGTGATGACGGAACCCGCCTTTGGCTGGGGTCGCTCTGACCGATAGAAGGAGGATAAGTACCAAACTCTGCTGCCTTCGGACTCCGAATAGCTCAGTCAGTCTCCCTCAAGAAGCCCGCTGCTGAGAGCGACACGGGGTTGTATTATTACCTGCAGTTCTCACAGTAGACAGCGGCTGTGACGTGCAATCTCGCTGTTGCTGTCCTCGGGCACGACTGATTCAAGGGTGTGGTCGTCGCAGTGTGTTTGAAGGTCGATCCGGTGGTGATAGGTCGGTCGATCGCGTGCTGCGAGCAATGACCGCATATCGCCCGGCGGTACTGCTCGTGTTCATCTTGGCCTTCCACACTGTAGTTGGTGCGCGTTCGGCTGTTTTTGTCGCTCAGTCACAGGTGTGGACGAATCAGGCGAATGTGCGCACCAAGGCCTCGGTCTTCTTCTTCTTCGTCTTGGGCGTCGCATCGCCGTTGCTCTTGCTCGTGGCGATGGACATTGCGGGACTGAGGACTTCTAGCAGCTTCGCAGCGCATTTGCCGGTTGGTGATTACATCGAAACGTAACCGGTCACGATTCGACGTAATCACCAAGCCCGAGCCAAAATACTGAGGTGGAATATTTGAGGGATTTTCAGTCAATGGGGGAAAAATCGATTAAAAAAATATGCAGGTCATACTCAAGTCTACAGATGTATTTATTAAATTAACATCTCCAATTTGCAGAAAAACCAAATTACTTAAGTCTATATGCGTAAAATAGTTTCTTTAATAAACCAAATGCGAAATATCAAAACAGCTCGATTTTTCAACCCAGATCCAGAAAATGCATCCATCCGATGTGTTCGCTCACAGATAGATGAGGAAGAGAGTATGAGCAAGTGCAAGCTGTCTGTAGCCGTCAGGCGGCACGGAGCCATTCTCAAAGAGCCCTTCGCGCGCTCGCACCGCATTGACTGACTCACACGAGCGAGTGCGAGACAATCAGCGTACACACAACAGACGTTTAGATGAATCCGCCAGCGACTCCTCAGTCATCGCAAGCGCAAGGACAGAGCAGTAGCAGCAGCACGTCGGGGGGAGTGAACCCCAGCCAATCGTTTGGGTCACAAGGTGTTCTGCAGCAGCAACAGGCTGGTAATGGTGATGAAGATGGTGGAGCGCCGCAGTCGCATATTGGAGCTCCTTGCCATCGCCCGCTCCGTGTTGAAGATGCGCTGTCGTACTTGGACGCAGTGAAACAGCGGGTCGGTTTTCAATCGGAAACGCACGAGCAGTTCCTGGGCATCATGAGGGACTTCAAGTCGCAAGCGTGCGTGTCTGCTTCTTCACAATGGGTGAAGTTCTATTCTCGCTTGCGGTTGCTGCTGACTGAGAATGTATGTTAATCCATCATGGTTGTATGTTGTCTGTTCTGTCTGCTAGCATTGATAGTTCTGAAGTAATCCTTCGAGTAACGAGTCTGTTCCGAGAGTATCCAGACCTCATTCTCGGCTTCGACAAGTTCCTCCCACCCAGGCATAATAAAGCTCCAGCAGCTCCGTTGCAGTGATCCATCCACCAACGAGCCATTACGATGCCGCCCAGGAGCTCAAGCACCTCTGTTTTCGTCAACTGCGACTGCCGTACCCGGTATATCGTTTACGCCAAGCTCCAGAACCGCATTCTTGCGATTCAAGCGAACTCCAGAGAGCTTTCTATCCAGACTCAGTTGATTAGGTTTTCGTATGATACGTTTGATGCTGGCGCATTTGAAATTCGAGCAGTGTTGTGACCCGCGAGAACGAAAAAAAGTGTTTGCTCGCGATGCTTCAGCATTCATATGAGCATATTGCTTGGTTCCACTCACTCATGTGCGAGATCGATCGCACATGCCACGTGCAGTCAGGCTTGCGTATGTTCTGCGACAAGGAAGACTCCACGGAGTGCTACGACATGAACTACGTGTCCAAGTACCTGGACGCGCCGAACGTCCGCGAGTACCTGGACGTGCCAGAGTCGCACGTCAGCGAGTGGTAGGAGTGCAGCAACGATGTGAACGCCGCTTTCTACAAGACCGGCGACCCAGGCATGGACTTCAGCCCGTACGTCACGGACCTGCTCAACGACGACCTGCGCGTGCTCGTCTACGCCGGCGACGCCGACATGATGCGCAATTGGCACGGCAACCAGACGTGGACCAAGCAAGGCACTCGAGTGGAACGGCAGGAGGACCTGAACGCCGTCGAGGAGGACGCGTACATCACCGCGTCGGGCGTCGACGCCGGCGTGGTGCGCTCGCACGACAACCGCTTCACGTTCCTGCACCTCAACAACTCGGGCCACATGGTGTCGTGTGATGGAGCAATATATTTCTGTAAATCGGTCACCGAATTATTCCAATGGTGGACGGACAGGGCTGGGGGAACACTGCGTAAATTATGCTGCGCTGGCGCACCGCAAATGATTCCGTTGCGCCAGCGCAACATAAATTTTGCCTGCCTAAAAGCAAGCTTGGGCTTTTGGCCGCCCGCCAGACGAGGACAGAGGACAGAGCCATTTGAGAAAAAGAAGCAGCGCGGAAGGAAGAAACAAGCGAGCGAGCGACAGATCAGCAGTCGGCTCCCTTCGCATTCACCCTCCCTCCCCTCGCCTCCCCCTCTCAAAGCAGCAGCAGGTGCGCAGTACGTTCACGCGCGTGTGTGTGTGTACGAGTGTCTCTGTGAGTGACTGCGTCTGCGTCTGTGTCTTCCATCTGAAGCCACGCGAACGCCCGCCCGCATCGGAAAGGACGGTGCAGCGAGCGCTCTCTGTGAATCTGATCTGACCGACTGACAGCGAGCAAAGCGCGTCGAGGATGAACCCGTCGTATCCTGGGTCGTCGGGGGACCGCCACGGTCCTCCGCAGCCGCCGCCGATGGGCTCGAGCAGCAACTCGGGCTTGGGCGGCAACAAGAACGGCCCGCCGTTGCACGGCCCCCCGCACGGCTTCCACCCGCAGTCGTCGCTCTCGCAACTGACCCACCCGAGCCACCACAGCTCAGGGATCCACCCTCTCCACGGCGGGGGCGGTCACAGCTCGCATGGTTCGATTCTGCACGCCGGTCCGCCGCCACTGCCGCCTCCGCCACTCACGCAGTCGTTGGGGCAGTCGAGCTCGGGACGCTCCCCGCACCACTCGCTTACGGGATCGATTCTCCATCCGCCGCGCGCGGGACTCTCGAGTAGCGGACCTGGCGGTCCGTCGGTGCTCGGTAAGCCCCCTGGTGGCGGAATGGGACCTCCTGGAGGACCTCAGGGGCCGTCATCTGGTGTGTCATACGGCAGTCACTCTGTGCGTTTGCCGCCGCAAGGCATGAGCCAGGGCATGAACAGCAACCCGAGCTCTCTGTCGAGTTCGTCGAGCGGTATCAAGCCTGGTATGCCGTATGGTCCGCGTCCTGGCACGCCCCCTCGCGAAAGACCACAGCAACAACAACAGCAACAACAGCAGCAACAACAACAGCAACAACAGCAACAACAGCAACAACAACAGCAGCAGCAACAGCAACAACAACAACAACAACAACAACAGCAGCAGCAGCAGCAACCTGGTCCCCACATCCAGTACGTCATGGAGCGCACGAACCCAAATGATCCTGACGACGGGTACTACGGAGGGCAGTCGAACATGGGCGCTCCACGCCACCGTGAACTTCGCGTCGAAGATGCGCTCTTGTACTTGGACCAGGTGAAGCAGCAATTTGGCGACCAGCCGGACATTTATAACCAGTTCCTGGACGTCATGAAGGATTTCAAGGCGCAAGCGTAAGTCACTTGAATTTGCTTATGTTAGTTGGCTTGTATTTGTGGATAAGATGTGTGTCTAACCTTGTGGCTTTGTGCTTTGTCGTCTATAGAATTGATACGCCTGGTGTGATTCTTCGAGTCTCTAGCTTGTTCCGCGGGTACCCGAACCTGATTCTCGGCTTCAACACGTTCCTCCCTCCCGGCTACCGCATTCGCCCTGACACATCCATTGAAGTGACCCCGCAGCAAGTCACTGGTCGACCAGTGAACCCTCCGTCCATGTTCTCGTCCAAGCTGCCAAGCGTGGCTCCGCAATCAACCACCAATGTTGGCCAAGCCCACCGCCCGCCACCAGTGACTATCCCACCGCCTTCGTATGCCCCTGCGGATATGCAAGGCGGAACGCACCCGCATGCTGCCAAGCAACCTACGCCATCTCGTCAACCGCTTGCGCCTGCTCAAAGCCAGTCGAAGTCAAGTGGGCAGGGTGGTCAGGGAAAGCAGAGCTCGTCCAAGAAGCCTTCGCAGTCTCAGCAGCCGCTGTCGTCGGCGCAGAGCGCTCAGCCTCAGGGGGCTGGCGCGTCGCGCAGCTCGACGAACCCAGTTGAGTTTGACCACGCGATTCACTACGTGACGACGATCAAGCAGCGCTTTGCCGACGAGCCCGAGACGTACAAGGAGTTCTTGGCGATTTTGCACACGTACCAGAAAGAGCAGCGCTCGATCCGCCAGGTTCTCGACCAAGTGTCGTACCTGTTCCGTGACCACCCAGATCTCCTGCGTGAGTTCACGTTCTTCCTCCCCGATGCGGTTCAAGAGCAAGCGAAGGAGCGCTTGAATCGTGCTGCAGAGAAGGCTCAGCAGCGGAAAGATCAAATGGCGGCGGCGAAGTATGGTGCTCGCGAAGGATTCCAGTCTCAGGGCTCGCACCCATACCAGCAATCGATTCATCACCCATCTGGAGCTCGACGCGATGATGGTCGCGGCATGCGTCCAGGTGGCGAGTCACCACTTGGTCCTGCCTCCAAGTCGGGTCGCTCTGGAATGGATGACCACGCCATGGCTGGCGACGACGGCTTTCGAGCGAAGGGCGGAAAGGGTGGTCGTGATCAGCTGAAAGCAGAACCTTTGTACAAGCATGCGTCTTCTCACGATGACCACCGTCTCACTGCGAAACAACTTGAGCGCCGTGAAAAGGAGCGTGAGCGTGAGCGTAACAAGGCACTTTTTGCTGCCAAGCGCTCCTCGAAGAAGAGACCATTCGATACGAAGGAACGTCGTGCTTTCTTGGCACTCTCCGATGTGCTGATCGATAAGGAAGAGTGGGGTATTTTTGAGAAGATCAAGAAGATTCTTCCGTCGCGCGACAACTGGCGTGAATTCTTGAAGTGCCTTGAGCTGTACAGCCAAGAAGTGCTTCGTCGCGACGAGATGCTTTCGTTGATCAAGAACCTCTTTGGACGCCACACTGAACTCGTGGAAGAGTTTGACACTTTGCTGTGCTCGCATGGCGTGCAAAAGAGCCCAAAGGAGATTTGGCCGTTCATCCCGCTTGCTGAAACGGATCTGTCGCAATGCCGCCGTGCTACTCCTTCGTACCGAGCGCTGCCAGCGAGCTACCCGATCCCACCATGCTCGTACCGCTCCAAGTTGGAGCGGACGGTGTGCAATGACTCGTGGGTCTCTGTGCCAACGGGCAGTGAAGACTTCTCGTTCAAGAATATGCGCAAGAACCAATACGAAGAAGCGCTTTTCAAGTGCGAAGACGAACGCTTCGAGATCGACATGGTAATTGACGCGAACGCATCGACAATCGCCATTTTGGAACCACTCGCGAGGGAGATCGACGTATTGAAGGACAAGGACGGTGGTGAGGACAAGCTCTGGAACTACGTTGTCGACAAGGGCACGTTCCGCGTGACCCACCTGAATGCGATTTCGCGAATTTACGGTGAGGCTGGCGCTCAGATTCTGGATTTGCTGCGCAAGTATCCTGCTGGTGCGATCCCAGTGATCATCAAGCGTTTGAAGCAGAAGGACGAAGAATGGCGTCGCGCGCGACAAGATTTGAACAAGCAGTGGAAGGAAGTGAACGAGAAGAACTACCACAAATCCCTCGACCACTCTTCGTTCTACTTCAAGCAGAAGGATAAGAAGCAGACGAGCATGAAGGTGCTCATGCAGGAAGCGAAGAAGAAGCTCGAGGCGAACGAAAAGTTGCCAGTGGAGCAGAAGCCCGCAACTACTGCTGCCGAACCTACGACGACGACTCAGACGGTTAGTATCAATGCACCGCCTGAGGCGTCTGACATTGCTGACGCATTGCGCAAAGAGCAATCCGCTGAATCGAAATCAGCAGATGGCGAGAAAAGCGAGCCACCTTCGTCGACTCCAACACCTCCTTGGAAACCGCACTTCAAGTACCGTTTTGCTTCTGTCCAGATCCACAAGGATACGTTTGGCTTGCTGTCGTACGCGGCTGAGAAGAACCTGAGTGTTGCTGATAAGGAGAAGGTGTCGAAGCTGTGGCAGGCGTTCTTCTTTCCGTTCTTCCACTTGGAAGAAGAGTGGCTCATCCGCAAGCCGAAGCGCACAACGGTGTCAGTGGAGAAGGCGAAGAGCCTGCGTCCTGGAAGTGAAGTGAGCACGGATTTCGGAGAAGGTACTGTTCAGTACTACAACCACGAGAAGGGGTACCACGTTGTGAACCTTCCAATGGGGCAGGCGTACCTTCAACCTGAGGCGATCACGATTCAGGAAGCCTCGGATTTCCCACCTGGCTTGGAAGCACTCGACGATGAGAAGGACGCTATGAAGAAGAAGTCGAAGAGCACGACGACGTTCTTCGGTACGCAGCACGCGTATGGCTTCCTTCGCTTGTACCAGATGCTGCACAACCGATTGGAACGCGCGTTTGATCTCTGCGAGAAGGCAAAGCGCAACCGTTACCGCCGCACGATCAACCCAGCTGCGCGTGCGCTCGCCCATGCGCGCCACACTCTGACGAATGATACGTCCGACAAGGAGAAGACTGGTGACTACCAGGCGTTCTTGTCGAAACTGTATGCGCTCATTGACGGTTCAGTCGACAACACCAAGTACGAGGACTGCTGCCGAAGCCTTATGGGCTCGACGTCGTACTTTTTGTTCACGATGGACAAACTCGTGACGCTGGTGCTGAAGCAGATGCAGCAATTGTCGAACGATGACACGTGCCAAGATCTGCTGAAGGTGTTTGCGGAGCAGAACGAGTTGAAGAAGTCGTCGCCTCCGTCTGCTGATGCGACTGCCGCGTCCGCAACTGATCCAGTCGTGACGTACCTGAACAAGACTAAGGCTGTCTTTGAGGGCGAAGGCGCTTTCCGGATCGAGTTTAACCCTGGTGTGCTGCGACGCACTCCACTGGAGACACGTGCGATCACGCCTTCGGCTGGTAGTGGCGCTGATGCGAATTTCAAGATCTGGGCACCATCTCCACGTGTGAAGCAGCAAGAGCCTAGCAAGTGGCTGATTGAGCCAGAGCTGGCGATCGAGTACCTTGGCTCGATGGACGAGGAAGGCGGAGAGAACGAAGCTGACGACAACGACGATGAGTCTCCTGCAGCCACGCCACCGGAGACGCCGTCTGCGACTCCTGTCTTCGGATCTCCATACCGCGACCAAGGTTCGGATGAGAACAGCGACAAGAAGGAAGACCAGGAGCAGGCGACAAAGGATGTGGACAACGAGGGTTTCGACCACAACAGCGGTGCTGAAGCCGAAGAGAGTGGCGACGATGCCATGTCGGACGATGATGACACTGCCGAACGAAAAGGTACGCTGTGTTTTGGTTGATTGATGGAATGAGCTATGGTACAAGGTTTGATGAAGTTTATTGGCTCTAACCGGTGTTTGATTTGATTGTTTGTGTTTGTATTTCGCTTTTAGACCCTGCTGCTGCCGTGTTGAAGAAGCGTGCACGCAGTGCGTCAGAAGATGAGGACGAAGGAAACTCGACGGACGCTGGGTCGGCTACCAAGAAGGTGAAGACGGATGGCGACAATGATGAAGAAGAGGGCAACGCCACTGGTGACGACGACAACGATGAAGAATTGGAGGAGGGCGAAGAAACTGGCGAAGAAAACATGGAGGAGGATGATAATGCGACTGCCAACGACCACTCTGCTGAAGCATCTCAGAATGACGATGAAGACGACCCAATGGCGGGCGGCGAGGAGAGCAGCAGCACGCCAGAGGAGGCAGCGCCACGTACGCAAGCAACTGGAGACGCGTCGGCTGCGATCAACGACGAAGACGAAGAAGAGGAAGACGAAGCTTTTGGCAGCAGATCGGAAACCAATACCGCTTCCCAGGAAGAAGACGAGGAGGAAGAAGTTGATGGCGCGACGGAGTCCAAATCGGAAGAAAAAGAGGAAGGTGAGGAAGAAGAAGGTGCGGAGCACGAAGAAGGCGAGGCTTCGATCTCGTCGGCGTCGTCCCCAAAGACTGCGGAGGTGGGAGAAGACCGCGCTGGTGGCGAAAAGAGCAAGGAAGCCTCGAGTGCTTGAAGCAAACGCGATTCATTATGAAGCAGAAGCTGTCGAGGATCAATGCAATGGGACGCCAAGGCAGACCGAGTGCTCCATCCTATCCACTCAATTTATATATTTTACACACTCCATTCAGCATATACATTTTGAATATACACCCTTGGGCAAAACAACAACTTCACGACGCAACTCCTTTAGAAATGCTCACTTGGTGACGCTAAACTGCACTCTCGAGAGCTTCTCGCTCTCGTCCCAGAGGCGCGCGGCGTCTTCCATCGAGAGACTCTGCTTGCTGGAGCCGACGACCCGCGGGTACCCGTAGAACTCCCAGAAGCCGTGTGGACCGATGTATTCGCCTGCGACCACTTGCGGGTCCGTCGCAGCGCAGAGGATGCAGAGCGCCCCCATGGCGTTCGATTGCGCCCATGGCAGCGAGTGCACGAACCTGATGATCCAGCGGATGATGGCCGAGTCGTAGCTCTCCAGCAGGTTCGGCAGCAGGTTGCTCTCGGTCACCCCCGGGTGGCAGGGCACAGACACGACGTTCTCGATCCCCGCGGCCTTGAGGCGCCGGTCAAGCTCGTACGCGAAGAGCATGTTGCAGAGCTTGGACGAGCGGTACGCGTCCATGGCCGCGTAGTTTTGCGGCGACGCACTCAGATTCTCACAGTCTACTGCGCAGCCGTGGTGCGAGATGCTGCTCACGGACACGACGCGTGCCGTGGTGGGACAGCGCTTGAGCGACTCGAAGAGTAGCGACGTGAGCGCAAAGTGGCCCAGGTGGTTCACGCCGAATTGGGACTCGAAGCCGTCGACCGTGGTGGCGTACTTGACCGCCTTCACGCCGGCGTTCAACACGAGGATGTCGAGGTGGTCGAAGCGCTTTGCAAACTCTTTCGCGAACGCGTGCACGCTCGCGAGGCTGCCGACGTCCAGGTTCATGTACTCGGCGACGCCTTCGTCCTCTTTGCTCACGGCCTCAGCTTGCTGCTCGTCGCGCTCCTGCTGGAGAAGCTCGCGGACCTTCTGTGCGGCGTCCTGGCCGCGCGTGGCGTCTCGACACGCGAGCACCACGTGCGCTCCCTTGCGCACCAGCGGCAGCGTCGTGGCGAACCCGAGCCCCGCGTTCGCGCCGGTCACGATCACGATCTTGCTCACGAGGCTCGGCATGAGGGCGGTCTCCCATTGCGTGGACGACGGTGGCATAGCTGCGTGAGGGAGGCTGCTATCGGGGTTTACAGGGCGAGCGGCGGCGGAATGGCAAATGGAGCCCAGCGTGCACGTTGTCGGTGCACGGTCTCATTTACGGATTGTGCGTGTCATTCAAGGCCACAATCAATCAATATGTTCCTTGAAGATGAGGTCTTGCCTCTGATTGGCAGAAAATAAAATCATTTACGTATTCACGGTGGCGATTGGCTGAAATGCACATGATTAGCTAAACCGTTACGGGTTGTCAATGAGAATCAAGTTGCTTTAGGGCTCGCCATTTGCCAAATTGCTGCGCTGCTTGACAGCAGCAGCCTCTCATCAGGATCCTCTCGGTAATGCGATGCCAGAAAGACGAGCATTTGCTACCGAGGACCCATGCAAGCGGCGTCATCTCATGGCGCTAGCAGCAGCTGTAGTACTTGTTCTCCCACAGGTTGCTGCACACGCGCTCCGAGTCGCGCTCAATACGCTGCGGGGTCTGCCACTGGATCGGCCGCCATGGTTCGCTACGCTGACGACGCCTGCAGTTGGCTCTGTCGGCATGCGGCCACGACGAGCAGCAAAACGCCGCGACATTTCGGATCGCGCCTTGACTGAACGGCAGATCGCACTCGCTGAACCCTTTCAAGTGCACCAGCTCGTCCGATGTCGAGCCGATCTCGAAGGTCGTCGAGCTCGTGAGCGCGAGGAATGCTGTTAGTGCCATCATCACCACACAGCAAAGAACAACACGCAGCAATCAGATACATAAAGCAGCTAGCTACGTCCGATAGGACATGTACGCTTGAACTGTGTCAGGCGTTCACTCACTGTGGAAAGCCCAGAGCCCGAAGACAAACAGGAACACGAGCTGTGCGCCATCAACAACAAATCTGTGAGAATGGTGTACCACCTGCACTCTGTAACTCTTCAAGACGATGCGAGAAACAGACGCAGCCAACTTTATGAACATGTTGCCTACCCAGAGCGTCGACGCCAAGAAGAAGTTGAAGGCGTTGACGTGGATCCAGGACTCGTTTCGCTTCACATGCGACTCGAAACTCGAATGCGCCTGCGCAGCCCAACACAGCACCAGGACACAGCCACCTAGTCATCTTCATGAACGTGGACCGTCCAAACTGGATGGAGAGACAGATGAAACACACATACACACGCACGTACAATCGCGAGCGCAAAGCAAACCTCCATGCTCTGCAGCGAGAGGAACCACCAGAAGCGCGCGTGGTTCTTCTCGCCGACGCACGTGTCCAGCAGGAAGCAGTGGTGGTCGAACTTTGCCACGCACTTACCGCAGCATTTGCAATGGTGCGCTCGCAGTGGCTACAGAATGGATGAATGATTGATCACACGCGCACACAAACAATGGACCCCTAAAAAATGACAGCTCCTCGTATCCACCCATTCTTGCAATGCAATTTGACAACCGCAGCCCGTACCGGTAGAATCTCGCAGTCGGCGCAAAAGCGACGGCAGTCGCGTAGTTGAGTTTGCTTTCCATCAAGACTCCCATCATCAAGTAACACGGTGTCGTCGCTTGCAATCGCAGCGTCTCGTCCATTGTGACGGTGGTGGCCTGCGGTCACAGTCGCCAGCGCGGCTTTGATCTGCTCAATGCGCTTCAGACGGTACAGCCTCTCCCTTCGGTTGACCGTGTCTGGACTTGAGCTTGACGCATGTAGAGTGGACCTGTGCATCTCCTCCCGGTCCTCCGGGTCGATGCTTGAAGCGTCACGCTCCTCCATCTCCACTGACGCCAGCAGCAGCAGATGCGCTCGATCCCCCTCCTCCTCTTCCACTTGATCCTTCACTTCGCGCCGCCGTCCACCTTCAAGCTCCAGGTCCGATGCGCTCCGACGCAGGACCTCTATGTAGAGAGCGCAAAGCAGAGTAACACGCGAGAGGTTAGTTACCAGACAGCATCTCAGGTTACCCACCAAGACACACCAATGCTTTCAAGCCAGACAGACAAAGAGAGCCCGCTCACTCACCTTCGTCGAGGTACCCAGGGTCGCTTCCTTGGAGCAGCAGGAAGGCACTCGCCGTGAGGAGGACGACCAACCCCAGCGCCAGTAGAGCCCTGGGGTCCCAGCCGTGACTGGAAGGGATGACGAGCGAGGCTCCAAGTGTCGACGATGGTGGTGGTCGTCGTTGGGGTGCAGACACTACGGGCGTCGTCTCAGTTCGAAGCAGCGACGTTGGAGGCGAGAGCAGCGCGAGCAGGAACGCGCACTTGACGGCAAAGAATCCCGTGCGATGGCACTGCTGGCCACACAGCAAACACACCACACAAGCGAGAATAAGAACACAAAAATGGAAGACGAACACGTTCGAAACTTCATGCGCGCGGTCCTCAACCAACACACAAACGACGACGCCATGACCGTCTAAGAAGAAAGGACGTCCGCAAGGTTCGATCTGAGTGATCATGACACACTCCTCTCTCAAATCGGAGATGCCGTTCAGTATTGTTTTGTACCGTAGGTACTGTACCTGAGAGCGGCACTGCGTTGACGCTGCGTGCAGCAGCGTGGTCGAGGCATCCTGCTGTTCTGCTTCTTTGCCAATGTGTTCGCATTCGTCTGCTTCTTGAACAGCATGGAGGTGGTGATTGGTCTGCATTGCCACCACTGACAATGCATGCATGTGAACGAAGCGTCGCCGCACGGAATTATTATTGAGTCGCTTGCGACAAAACAAGCGGTTACGCTCACAGATGTCAATAGCGACACTACTGTTTGACTTGATGCGATAATCAAATGAATAGGATTCAGTGTCATTTTATAAAATTATCAGTTATCAGAGGCATCAACTGGGGCCAGCTCACGTCTATCAGATCTGAGTATCTGATACCTGGATTTTTGTTGTTGGAAGGGTGGGTTCGCGAAAAAACTGCCGAGACATGCCAAGCCACGCGTCCCCAGCCTTCTCATGCTCGTACGGTGGATCGTTCGCGCGAACCCCGCTCAAACTGCCGATCGATGCACAGATACGACCGCGCCTGCAGGACATTCGCCGCCATTGAAATTACCGTGTTTCTCTTGCGCGCATGAGACAGATTTTGCAGATTTGGAGACGACGACGCTTTCTTTGGTGTTATTTCTTAGTACACGTGTACTCGAACACCCACTGCTTCTCTAAACGTAATCACGGCTCAATCTCATGATTGAGCACCTTCGAGGCATCATCGTGGTGATTGGGGACTAAGTTTTCGCAGTCCCAATCACGATGACGCCTCAAGTGTTTTAACCCCCTGCGCTTTGGCACATGGGCGTCAACACCATTTTCCCAGATCGTCCAGTTTCAGCTTGATCCTTTCGAGTTCCAGTTCTTCAACGCAAAAGCACTCAAAGCAAGATTGAAACGCGGCTTTCCAAGAGTTTGGTTGGTTGGTAGAGGAGTATCCAGTATTTACAGTGTACACTGGTGAAGGTTGATAACTGGGGGAGTGATGAGTGAGCTCCTCCTGTTTCTCCTCCCTCTCTCCCTCACCCATTTCGACGCGGTTGCTCGCATTTCTGCTGAGGAAACATCGGAGGAGTGCGACTGACCTCCGAGGGAACAACACGCCTGGTGCAAACTAGCAGCCCTTGCAATTGTTCCAATCCGCTATGAAAACAGCTCAAGCTGGCCGAAACTGTGTGATATGCTGGAGCTTATCGATATTCGTTCATGGCCAAGACGTCGAGTGGTAAATTGCAATGGATGGTTGGAAAATAGTAATGTACCCATTTCCAAACTGTTAACCAGCATCTGTTGTAATTTCTTTTGGCGCAGAGAATATGGCCCCTTTTTGCAACCTCGCTCTCATGTTTGTGTCAGGAAAACGAGCACAATTATGCTGTTTGGTGGGTTTTGCTGGGAGGACCTTCACTTTTGCAGCGTTAAAGCAACGCGCACTGCGTCATGCGCTACAGGAACTTGCACACGAGCCACAAACCTGCATTTGTGCACGAGCACCAAGACCAACGAAGCAAAACCAACAAGCTGTCCAAACAGAACCATGTGGCAAACTCTATTTGTCCACACAAGCAAAGGTGCTGGCAATCATTCAGTCAGTCAATCACAAATTGTCGATTCCAAAATAGATTTGTGCCACATGCTGCAACAGAAAAGCTTGGTTGAACGAACAACCTCACATTTGGCATCACTTTACAAAGTCGTTTATTAATTTCTAAGCCTTTTTAATTCTGCGTTATTCGATTATTCAATACTATAGCTCAAACAATTGACCTCTTTATACTATTTGCATTCAATATAATATATGATACCTAAAATTCGAGGCAGACAAATGCATTATTTACTCGCTTTGTGCCAAAACTTGCGCTGCCAACCAATTTTGCTTTGCCATTGTGCTTTGCGTATTGGGTTTCCAATACAAAACCCAACACACCAACTTGCTTCCCGCTCACACCCGCTCTCGTCCATCGCAGCCAGCTGATGAGTGGCCAGAAACGCGGCGCTGGATCATCTCCCTGCTCTCGTCTCTTCTGTATGCCTGACGACGCAGAAAACGGCCAATAGGTGGTCAAAATACGACGCATGTAGGCACTATTTAATAGTATCTTTGTCCAAGGAGAAATTTTTTGAAAAGCGCGCACGTTTGCTTTGGGATCTGTATCTGCTGTCCATGGTCTCCAATGGGAACCAACACGAACCCGATTTTCAGTCGTATGAGCCCCGAAGATTCAAGTGTCTACTGCTGAGCAGTTGACACAATCAAAAACTGCAGCGTGACGCCAAAAAAACATCGCTCGCAATCTGTTTGACAGCCAGCTGTCTGAATCTTGCTGGTTCCTCTTTACGCTATACACTCAACATCTGCGTTTTAATTCTTCCCAACATCCTTTTATCGGTGCCAGGTTTTCACCCACACAGCTTTTTCCCAATTTTGTCAATCAGAAATCCCTAAAAATCGCATCCAGTCTTTGTATCGAAATGAGAGTGTGTGTGTGTGTGTGGATATCAATTCCGAGCCAACTTCAGATCCCACTCCAAAACTCCCACCTCCCCCTCTCTCTTCTCCCCGGCTTTGTCGACGATGCACGCGGCCATCCCCCCCAGTTATCCGCCTCTTCTCCTGCCCATACTCAATCAGAATCAACTCGCGGCACTGGCCCTTTCTCTATCTCTCTTGGCGTTTGTATCGCCCGAATATTCATGGAGCACAGGAAGGAAAGAAGTGGCGGAGGCCATGGCACGAAAAAGGGGGACGAACGCTGGTGGCGGCTCCGGGTCGCTCGCTCATTAGAGAAATTCCCACGAAGCACGCGGAGCGCAGAGCGCTGTCCAGAATCGCCCCCGCATCCACCTGACAGGCAAAGGCTCGGCGTTAATCCATCCATCCATCTGACCTCTACACAACAACAACAACAACACAGTAGCTGCTCGTCTTCTTCGCACTTCGCTATGATGATCCACCAGTACTCGCCGCTGGAGGCGCCGACGATCTCCAAGAGCGACGTCAAGACCCCAAGCAACTCCAGACACAGCAACGGTGCACGCATGACGCGACCCGCGAGCATGCGCGCCATGGTCCACCGCTCGACCAGCGCCAACGCGGCGCTCAGCAGCTCCACCACAGAAGACAGCGTCACGATGCTGACGACGCCGACCCCGCCGAGAAGCAAGCGCATGCGCCGATTCAAGAGCTACTCCGAATCCGGGGCGTTGCTGGAGCACATCGTGCCGCCGCCGCGCACGAGACCGTTCTCGGCTGGCGACATTGAAGACCTGCGCCGCGTCACGATCTCCGGCGTGAGCAAGAACAGCAAGGGCACGTGGATGTTCAAGGTCGACGTCGGCTCGGACGAGTGGAACACGTACGTGATCCGCCGCCGCTTCACAGACTTCAAGGAGCTCCACGACGGGCTGCAGGGCTACGACTCGTCGCGCGTGCTGCCGGAGCTGCCGCACCACGGCATCTACTCGATGTTCCAGATCTTCGTGGCGCCGGAGAAGGCGCTCAACCAGCGTGCCGAGCGGCTGCAGGAGCTGCTGGAGTGCATCACAAACCACCCAGTGCTCTGCGGCGCGGCGGCGTTCAAGAAGTTCATCGGCAAGAACCCGCAGTCGCTCGAGCTGGGCTACGTGAGTCTGTCGTGCTACGAAGCGCCGACGTCGGAGAACCAGCTGCGGCTGTCGGCGTCCGAGTCGTCGTTCGTCTACGAGCGCCGTCTGTCCAATTAGCTCGCACACACCCACCCACCCATGTAGTCATATGTTAATGTATGCTACGACAAGCTGCGGACGGGGAAGCGTCGCGGAAAGAAGAACAAGTTGGAGACACGCAAGAACAGGAAGATGACGCCCCCAGAGATACCACAAGAACAAGCAAGAAATGGCATCAAACAACAACAACAACAACAACAAGCAAGGCAAACAAACAAACAACAACAACACACAACAACAACAACAACAACAAGGGAGCACGCCAGTCATCAAGCCGTCGCCACTTGTTCTTCTTCTTCCCCGCCCCGCAGCACGCAGTAGCAAGGAAGTGAATTATTTATTTTGCAACAGGGATCGATCCCATTAACCCAATGCAACACACAAGCTCAAATTTTTGTCATCACACACAAATCATTCGCACTTATTTTCTTATCCCTTGCCGTATCTCGACAACCATGGAGATCCCGTCATTTTCACGTTCAGGCTTGTTGTTGGCTCGATGTATCGAGTCAAGCCAACAAGCAGGAAGGGAGCATTCGTCTGCGGTGAGGGCGATCCAAAAGGCTTCGAGAAGGAGGTCCGCCCGCAAAGGAAGAGGAGGGATGGATCCAAAAGAGGCCAAAGTGCAAGCCTTTGCAAGCTCTGACTTGCCGAATCGAGAAGATGGGTTCGCAGTGACGCCAGCGCCGAAACGGTGGGATTGGTGGTTTTCTTTTGGGCTGGATTGTCTGAAGTGACGACACAAAAACAGAGAGAGAGACGGTGACGACGGCCGCTTTTCCTCGCTGTCCTCACAAAATGCAAGATCAACCGCGAACACGCGGCGCAGTCAATGACAGATGGCATACATGGGGTTCCGAATTTTCCAATGACAAACACACACGCAAAAGCAAAAAGCAAAAAGCAAAAAGCAAACGCCAAAACGAATACTAGTACAGTATCAGAATCGAAATGACGAATGTAGGCACATGCGCAAACACAAGTCACAAGTCACAGGAAAACACACGACAAAACAACAAAATGCCTGGGAATGAATGCAGCAGCAAAGCAAATGATAAGACCTGCTTAATCTTCCTAAACAACTCACTGTTGTCGCAGCTCGCACGCATGTTTGTTGCTGGTCAACAGACCAGGCTGTGGGGCTCGTCGAACCGAGCTTAAGGTCGCCCTGTCTGCGTTGAAGCTTGCTTGCTTGGCTTTTGAACTGGATGCGTTGCTGCTGACGCACGCTGTCAAGTTGTCGGATGGTTGTGTGTGCGCGAGTGTATCCATTTACCGAACAGATCCGCAAGCGTCGCAAGGGGGCAAAGGTAAAGGCAAAACCAGATCGCCACGGAAAAGGATACGAACAACACCGCAGCGAAAGCGAGATTGCTCTCTGTTAAACGACAACAGCAGCAATCTCGTAGTGTCGTTCATTTCCTGAAATGCAAGTAAGCAAGCAAAGCGGAAATCCAAGCAGCTGTGGCGAGAAATGCGCACGTGCACAGGTGCTGAAACCATCAACCCACACAACTGTCCACAGCTTGCAAATTGTAGGGTGGCAAACTACATGGATGTAGTTTGGAGATACAGACAACAACTCAAGCACCAGTGGCTGCTTTGTTAAACAAACAGCAACATCAGTAGCAAAAGCATTCATGGCAATCAAGCATTTTGTATGCAAACGATCGCAGCAATTGCAATTGCTGGATACAAAATGCTTGATTGCCCAGAAAGCTTTCTCAAAGAATCAGAAGAGAATCAAAAACATAATTGGATTTTTGGATTTTCCAGGAAATATTTCATTAACTTTTTAGAAAATCCAACATTCCTAAATTTTTGATGGGGTGTGCATGAATTACTATTCAATAATGTACACACAGCATCCTTCTATTCGGGCCACTGCTGCACCTCCAATTTAAGTCCTCTATTCAAGCTAGTCAAGGTATCTGGGTTAGCGCGTCCTATTTATACAAGAATCTGAGCCAAAACGCGTCCTATCTTGATTCATTTAGGAAACTCGAGCCAAAAATTGGAGTTCCGATTTTCGAGGGATGCTTTTGGAGATGAGATGGGTGGTCCTATCGCTTTGAAGAGGTGTCCTATGAAATGATGATTTCGAGCCAAACATGCACAACTGCGCGTCCTATATTCTTGAGATGATGAGAGCAGTATCGTCTTGCAGAGGGTCTCGTTGCGTGAACGCAACGCACGACAAAAAGATCATCACGAGATCATCGCATCGGTATTGCGCGTGCTCAGCAAGCCCCTCCACGCTCGTATTACAACCAAGCTCAACAACGATGGTGGCGCTAGGCGACTTCGTGTCGATGAACGTGCTGATGGTGGCGTTCTTCGTGGCGCTCTTCTCGTCCGCGCTCGACCAGTACCCTTCGCCCATCGAGCCGGAGCCCGTGGACACGCAGTACGCGCTGCACACAGTCGCGCAGCAGACGCGCTACGACCAGAGCAGCAGCGACGGCGCGTCCTCGCTCTTCGCGTCGTCCTCCCCGCTGTTTAAGGACGCGCAGGTTTTGTTCCCGAATGCGGCGTTCGCGGCGCAGGACATGGCGATCTCGGCGGACGGCAGGGCGTTCGTGGGGCTCGCGGACGGCCGCATCGCGTCGTTCGCCAACGACGACCTCGTGCTGCGCGACTTCGCCCGCACGGGCGCGGCGCTGGACCTGTGCAACAGTCTGCAGAAGAACCTGACGACCGCCACGGCCACGCTCAAGCTCCAGTCCAGTTGCGGCCGACCCGTGGGGCTCGCGTTCGCCCCCAGCAAGTTCCTGCGCAAGTACGTGGAGCGCATCCCCGACGCCAAGCTCTTCGTGGGCGAGCAGGTGCTGGTGGTAGCCGACGCGTTCCGGGGCGTGTACCTCTTTGACGCGCGCGGCAAGAAGACGCTGCTGTTCAACGCGGTCGGCAAGGAGAAGCTCAAGTTCGTGAACGGCCTCGCGGTGACGGCGCGCGGCGACATCTTCGTGACCGACTCGTCGCGCACTTTCCAGCGCAACGAGCTGGAGCTGGCGTTCCTCGAGCGCTCGGCGACGGGCCAGCTGGTGCATTTCAACCCGAGTACGTCGGTTGCCGAGGTGATCGCGAGCGAGCTGGCGTTCCCGAACGGCCTCGCGCTCGTGGACAACGACAGCGCGCTGTTCGTGGCGCTCACGGCGCAGCAGAAGATCGTCAAGTACACGTTCACCACCAAGAAGATCACGGACTTTGCGTTCACGCCGGGCGAGCCGAGCGGCCTCGCGATCAACTCTATCGGCGACGGTGAGAGGGACGTGCTCTTTGTCGGGCTCTTTGCGCTGACGAACACTGTCGAAGACTTTGTGATGCGCTCGGTCAAAGTGCGCAAGCTGCTGTCGCTGCTGCCCGAGTGGGTCACGCTGCAGTACCTGGGCCTGCGCTCGGCGTTCGCGACCGTGGATCTGCAAACGGGTAACGTGATCCAGGTGTTTGAAGAGAAGTTCGGCAAGGCGGCGTGGGTCTCAGGCGTGCACAAGTTCGGCGACTTCTACTACCTCACGAGCTACCACCGCGATGCGCTCGTGCGCGTGCCTGCAGCAGCTTTCAAGCCATAGAAGAGAAGTGAACCGTCCAGCGTCCAAGTGAGCAGTGTTCAAGTGAGTGAATGAGTCGACATGGACCAGCAAATCGATCAGCGAAATGGCGACTACAGGAAATAAAGATCATAGAGGAAAATTGAGCCAACTGTATGTGTCTCGCTCGGGTGTGGTTGCTTTGTTCTCTTTGCTGTGGAGGGAGGGATTCCAGTTGTGCGGATCAGGTTGGATGAACATGACGGCGATGGCGGATGATGGTGATGATGATCAAGTGATGGTGAGCGGCGGGATCGAAATGGAAGCTGAGGCAACTTGGGTCCAGCCACGTTCATGCGATGCAAGCAGGCTTTCTTGTGGCGGTGGACCCACACGAAGAGAGACGGCACACAGAGTGAGTGATGGCTCATCACATCTTTGCTTCCCTATTCGACTGACTGATGGTGCGTGCGTGCATGCGTCTATTAGGTCTCCCAAGTCGCTGAGGCATGTTCTGGTGTGTTTGATTGATTTGACAGGCAAAGGGGGGGGGGGGGGGGACCGGT
>JAASFI010000601.1:0-22255 GCA_023333705.1 Globisporangium viniferum | reverse complement strand
TCTCGCCCTCTCAGATCTGCACGTGGAAGCGCGGGAGCAGCGTCGTGACCATCACTTTGGCCTCCAGCAGCGCCATGTTCACCCACGACAGATGCGAGGTCCCGCCTGGAACACGGGGAATTCAAAGGCGCTCGGACGTTTCGCCATCTCAAGCCAGCGCTCGGGACGGAATGCGAGCTGGTCGGACCCCCAGAGCTCGGGGTTGTTGCGACCCATGTACCACGGGTGGTAGACCACCTCCGTGCCCGCAGGCACGAACGTGCCGTCCGGAGGTGGTCGTCTTCTACCGCGATCTTCATGTCGAAGACGACCGTCGGGTATACGCGCAGAACTTCGTTCACCACTGCGTCCAGGTACCGGAGCGTCTTGATGTCGTCATAGGATAGCAGTGTCTCTACTGTCGAGGCTTTCTCAGTGAGCTTGTTCTCGAGCTCCTCGAGGATCTTGCTCAGCACTTCTGGGTACAGCGCCAGCGCGTAGAACGTGTAGGTGATCAACGCGGACGTGGTCTCCCAACCGGCCGACGTGAACGTGAACAAGACCGAGCGCAGCGTTTCAATGTTAAGCAGTGACGCCACTGAGACTGCTGAATCAGAGACGCCGCTGGGGCCCTCGCTGCTACTCTCAACTTGGCTCAGCTCGCGGGATTTCTGGATAAAGAGCGAGGTGATGTCGAAGCGCTTGTCGATCTCGTCAAGTGGTTCGCCCAGCCTGCGCGCGAGGATCTTGTCCACTATGCCAATCATGACGCGCTCGTGGCGCTACGTCCTGTATTCGCTCGGCATGCACCACCAGAGGTACTTGAAGTACGGTGCGGCGAGCATGCGATGCGAGGCCGCTTCCGCCATGGCGTTGAGCGAGTCGACAAAGCCCAGGCCGAGCGTGTCGTCCACATCCTTGAGCGGCACGCCGCAGGTGATGTCGAAGATCACCTGCAGAGTGTACTGGCTGCTGATGTCGTGCATGTTGCATCTTCCACCCTGCGCCTCGATGAGCTCCACCGTTTGCAAGGCGTACTTGTGGAACAGTCGCTCGCTCAAGAGCGTGAAGTTGCGCGTCAAGAACACTTTGGCCGCGAGTTTGCACTGCAGTCTCCACATCGTGCCATGGTCCGCCGTGTGCACGTGGTTGAGCGTAACGAGGGAGTTTGCGAGAAGCTGGCCGAAAGACGCCTGGAAGTGCGCAGACTTGACGTAGTTGCGGAAGTTGGTTGACAAGATGTGCTGCACGTCTTCGGGGCTTCCGATCTAGACGTAGAGGGATGATTAGAGAAATACAGTGTACATGTACAACAGTGCTGTTGTCAGCTCAGGCCTCGTGGCGATCAGGGGACCTCTAGATACAACGAACTAGATATGTTAAATCCTTACAAACAGCATGCCGTTGGAGAAGAGATGCTACGGGAGGTGCATGTGTCCTCCGTACTGCTTCATCAGCTCTTCCTGCACATTCCAAATCAACCGTACAGGTTCAGATTCGCCGTCTGTGGTACCGAGTGAAAAGAAAACCTCTCTGTGTATGTACGTGGAACGCACCTGGTAGTCGAACATGCGTGGGGCGTTCTGCATGAGCTCTAGTAGGATTCCCAACAGGAGTCGACCTTTTGGACCGGGCACCGGCGCCAAACCCTTGGCGATGCGCATCTTGTAGCGCACCGAGCGGAAGAGCGCAACCATACACTTTGCGAGTGCGAGCGTGAAGAGCGCGACTATGAGTTGCGCTAACGACGCCTTTGAGAAGAACGGAGGGAGCTCGAACATCTGAGTGTCGAATCTGGCTGGGTATTGACGAAGCTGCTGGTTGGAGGTCTGCTCGTGAGCGGCCGAGTTGGGAGTTAAAAGACAGTGAAGTAAGAATGAGTAGACTTGGGGAGCAAGCAAGCGAGCGCGTGGGGTTTACCACCCAGTCTGACGTGTGTCGATCTGCTGGTCAACCTTGGATTCGCCCAGTTCCGGTGACATGCAACACAATCAATCGACCTTTCGAGACCGTAGACAGATTCGAGTGAGTGAGTCAGTGTCCATACAAGCGAAGGCACTTTGCTAAGTGATGCATCACAACAGCTTTCACTTTGTGACTGGAAGCATTGGCGCATCAGAGGTCCCAACGGAGACCTACCTACCTCGGGGCTGGACAACTCGGGTACCTAGTCGGAGGAGATGCGCACCAACAGCACGCGCATTGATTGCAAAATAGCAGCCACACACACACACAATTTCAGTGATATCTAGTTCGAAGCTTCATGGCGCTAGTGTGGTTGCCTCTTTTCCTCTCGGGGCCCCAAAATTGGTAGTGGACAAAACCTACTTTGCCACGGCTAAGGAAGAAGGGTATTCGCGTTCATGCATGTTTGTGCTCCTTGTCAGGCGCGAACTTAATGACCTGAAGGCGACAAACAAGAAGGAAAGAAGCCAGTGCTGCGTGCGCACTTAGCAAGAGGCTTGGCACCGAAAAAGGATCAAAAGGATATCATGTCAGCCTTAACGCCACGTCATAAGTCCATGTCCTTAAAGACAGGTATATGTTACATAGATTTGATGAAAGTAAACTGGTGTCCTTATCTACCGGTCATTAAATTATCACTTGCTTGCATTTGTGTTTTGTTTGTTACGTAGCGCCAGTTTAATTAACCCAGCAGCAGCGGCTTTTTCCGCCTTTTGGCCCAAAAAGCATCAGAACGCGAACGGGAACGAAAGGGAAAGCACGCCAAGCACGCGCTCGCCATCTCTCTGTGTATCGCTCTCTCTCTCTCTCTCTCTCTCTATTCGCAGCAGCCGTCATGCGCATCGCCAGCGCCATCGCGTGGGCCTCGGCCGCGCTCTCCCTCTGCCTCCTCTCTCCTACTGTCGTGGACGCGTCGGCCGTGACGGCGGGCGCGCCGGAGCACCTCGTCGCGACGGGCGGCGAGTGCGTGCGGCTCTTCCACTCGGCGGGCGACACGGGCTGCCGCAGCCTCTCGGACGCAGACATGGCCGAGCTCTTTCCCATCGCGACGCAGAGCGAGCTCGAGAGCTTCGTGAACGGCGAGGCGGCGCACCAGGAGAGCGACAAGAAGTACGTGCTCGTGATGCCCGAGGCGCTGCTCAGCTACGACGCGATCGAGAAAGGGCTCGCGCGTATCGGCGGCGTGTTCGCGTACCCGCAGTTTAGCAGCAAGAACGTGTCGTTTGCGTCCACGATGCCGCAGGGCTTTGGCACGGTCGACGGCGCGCTGAACCCTTTTGCATCGGAGAAAGTCCAGTGGAACGCCGCGGGTAATGGACTGATCGACAAGGCGCTGCCGTTCCCAGTCGTGCTGCTGCAAGACGAAGCGGTCGGCGCGAAGTTCACGACCCGCGCGCAGACGAATGTGGAGTCCGGCGCCGGCGCGATGTACAAGACGTTCATGAAGTACTACTTTGGCCCCGAGGAGATGAACTCGCTCAAGTGCCTCACGTTCAAGAACATTTACGACCAGAGCAGCCCCAAGTGCGACCCGATCGGCGGGCAGAGCGCCTGGGCGATGCGCGGCGACCTCACGGCGAGCGAGATCGTGCTGGCGATGACGTCCATGGACGCGACGTCGCTCTCGCACGTGCTTTCGCCTGGCGCGAACACTGGCGCGTCGGGGCTCGTGGCGCTGCTCGCGGCGGCGCAGGCGCTCAAGGCGATCCCAGACTCGGACTTCGACAAGAAGATCGTGTTCGCAGCGTTCCAGGCCGAGAAGTTCGGCTTTGTCGGCTCGCGCAAGTTCCTCTCCGACATCCAGCAGTTTACAAAGGACCCGAAGGCGTGCACGTTTCCCGTCACAGGCTCCGTGTCGCCGTTCGGCACGAACTTCTGCACGGAGCCAATGCTGAGCTCGACCGAGTTCACAAAGTTGGCGCTCGCCGACATCTCGTACGCGATCGCGGTGGACCAGGTCGGCATTCTCCCGAAATCCGGGAACTTTACGGTGCACGTGAACCCGAACAGCGCGACTGCGAACGGCTCGACGACGCTTGTAGACGCGATCATGAAGTCCCCATCGGCGGGCTCGTCGTTCTCACAGGGAGCCACTGGCGCGCTGCCTCCGACGCCGCTGCTCTCTTTTGTGAACGCCGCTGAGTTTGGCAAGAAGGATTTGGTGAGCGCTGTGATCGCAGGGTACGACGGTACATTCTCTGGTGGAGCGGCGTACAACTCGCGCCACGATGTGTTTGAGATGCTCGACGTCGCTGCAGTCACGAAGGCGTCCCAGGTGCTCGCGGAGACGCTGTACCAACTCGCGGCGAAGACGTCGTCCAGCGCCAAGCTCAAGGAGATTGAAGTGAAGAAAGAGCTGGTTGAGGAAATGCTCTCGTGCGTCTCCAGCAACTGGCGCTGCGACCTGATGAAGAACTACTCGACGCCGTCGGTGAACACGATGGTGGACTACTTGGATCTCGTCGACTCGGCGTGGCCAGCGTTCCAGAAGCCGACGACTTTGTACCCTGGTCCCATCGACTCGAACCGTCAGATGCTCGTTAAAACTGTGTCCGATGGTTCGTTGTACACGATCTACAACCAGACATGGTCTGAGGATGCGAGCCGCGTTAAGCTGTTCCCAAACGCGTACGAGGTCTTCACGCGCGCCTTCTTGGCGTCGGCGATGGTTGATGCGACCACAGCTTCATCTGCTGCCTCCTGTACCAAGAGCCAAGACTGCGAAGGCGGTGGCAAGGGCTTGGAGTGCGTGTACCCAGGCGTTTGTGCGAAGCAGAGCGCGTACTTCCACTTTGCGATGTCTCCGGGCTTGAAGCGCACAAAGACGCTTGGTGTGTACTCGATCGTGGACGAGGGCATGCCGCTGTGGACCGAGCCGCAGTGGGCTGAAGACATCGGCAGCTACTCGTTCCCAGACCCTGGTTCGCTCATCGGATGGCTCTCGTTGGTGATCGGCGCGGTGGTCACTGGTGTGGGCTTTGTGCTTTCTCGACTGGTTTTGACGAGCGTGCACAAGATGAAGCTCCTGTAGAGGGTGAGTCGCTGTTGTTTGTCGTTGACTTCCTTGAGACCATCATGCATCACAATGGAACTGACTGCAAAAGACAGATCTAATAGTCGCACAGAGCTAAGATGACGACGCTCGGACTACAGCAGAGCAAGATGAAGATGGACCCGAGAAGCAAAAGAAAACGAGGAGAAGAATGATGATGAAGAAGAAAAAAGAGCAATATATAAAACAACTGGTGCGTTAGTTTTCGTTTTGCCAAATTGGTTGGTTCTCACTTGGAAAAATGTTTGGCTAGGATGACCATCTCTTCTAGCTTCCTGAAGCAAGACTACCTCGTGAGCTGCTGGACCCAGAGATGTCGCTCGCGATACTCACCTGTTCTGGAACAGTCTGACAGCACCGGTGACCAGAGAGACAGCAACTGATTTGTCTTGGCGTATCTTGCTTGGCGTGTCGATGGTCGGTTTTTGCTGGGTATCACCTCGGGGATGATCGTTGTTGGTAAGTACCATTTTCCTGGTGATCGCTGATGCTTGAGTGGGTCTATTGATTCTGTAGCCGCTGAATTTTTGAGTAGGTACGCTACATTTCTTACTGCCCATTCTCGTCTCCGTCAAGCATTTCGCCACCGTCCCCATCGTCCTCTTCTTCGCCCTCTTCGTCTACGCCACCGGCGCCACCGATCGGCGCGATGTCTGCAGTCCCGTAGCACGCGCAGTCGCCCTCGCAGGCGAAGCACGCGACAAAGATGATGCTCAGGAAGAGCAGGAAAAGCACCATGTCGGTGTAGAAGAACACCATGCCCTGCATGTACTCGTCCGGCGAGAGCCGCTCGTTCATACAAGACGCATCGTAGGCGAACCACATCACGAGCAGCAGCATGGCGCCTAGAGAAGCACTGTACTGGAGCGTCGAGACCACGTCTTGCATGTAGAAGAAATAGATAAAGAGCGAGGCGATGAAAGCCACCAAGAAGCCCACGAGGGTCACCACCGGGTAGCTGATGAGCACAGGCGGCGTATTCTCGTCGCGCGACTTCTTCGTGATCATCGTGCAGAGCCCCGTCGTCATCGCCATGATGCAAAAGAGAAAGCTGAAGATAAAGATGCTCGCTTTCGTCTCGAACAAGTAGTCGCAGCCAGCGAAGAAGAGGCTCTGCGTGACTGTGTACAAGCTGAGCACGAAGAAGTTGATCGGGAACTTGTACTTGACGAGGTAGAGCCACAGCAGCGCCACGACCATGACGAGGAACGCGGTAAACACGTACTGCCACTGATTGAAAACGGGCTTGAATGCGTTTACGATTGGCGCTGGGTAGCTGAAAATGCAGATGAGCGTCACGACAGCGAAGAGCTGCAGCGAGAAGATCGCAAAGAGCTTGCGGCGGAACCCCTGCTGGATGATCACAGGCATGTGGGTGACTGCGAACGGGTCGTTCATCGGGTTCGAGCCTGTCTGGAAGACCGAGAGCGAGATGATGGTGCGGGACTCCATGATGTTCGCGTCGAAGTGGCTCTTGACCATCTCGAAGAACTTCATGTCCTTCTCGGTGGCTTTTCCCTTGGCTTTCTTCTCCTCCAAGTGCTTCATCAAGATCGAACCGCGGCGGTAGTGCGCTTTCCGCTTGGCTGGGTCCATCTCGTCGTCGTCTGGGTGCAGAAAGATCCTGGTCATCTGGCGGATAAGCCCTCGGAGCGAGCCTTTCGCCTGCGGCGGTGTCGACGCTCGAGTCGGATGGTGGCTGGTCTCTTCCATCGGCAAGTTCTGATGCGTCTCTATCCACGTCGTTTGGGGATTTCGATGGGCGTTCACGGGAGGCACATGCGATGTCAGTCCGAGGGTTTCTTCCGGGACCACTGCGTTGTCAGGCGCCATGTCCATCATTGTGGCTTGGTGGTGCTTCTTGAGCTTGAGCTTGAACTTCGCAGTGGAGAAGGTGGCGAGCGATGAACAATTTACTGCGGACGAAATGAGGAGGCAGAATGGCGCTTCAGCAGTCTTCACATCCAGCGTCTCAGGGTGCAGTTCGACCAAACTCTAAAAGTGGAGATTGGCGGCAGCAACAACAACCGCAGCCAGCACCAGCGTGTGAGTATTTCTGATCTCAGCCGCGACGCGACGTATAAAAAGCGTGGCCACCCCGCCCAGCCTTCTGGTCTCCAGTCTTATCGAACCTCTAAATGCGGACCCTGTCATCATTCGCCAGGCTCTACGACTCATCACTGCGGAGATTTCGATTTGGTGCGTTGCAAGTATATTTATGTCTGTGACCAGGACTGACGGAGCAAGATACTCGTCAGCAATCCAACGCTGAAGAGACCCAAGGTAGTCAGCCAGCGGATTAAGAGCAGGAACGCTGTTCTTGGTGAGGAAGAAGAAGAGGATCGTGAGGGTGAGTTTGAGATGTCGACGCAAACGAAGGTCCGCCATTTTAGTACGCTCGAGCACCAAGACAGCGCTTGAGTTCCCATTCACTCAGGCGGCATGGCACGAGGGATCATTTGTTTCTGGGTGGTTGATGAATGATTAATCAGCCAACTTTGCGAAGGGTGGAGATTCAAATTCGGAGCGAAGACGACGAGGAAGGCTGTACGCTTTTGTGAAGAAGGACATTTGTGTGGATTTGTTTCATTGGAAATTGGTTTCGGATACAGAGGACAATGTTGAGGGGATTCGTGGTTACTTCCAAGAGTTCAAATGCAATAGCCACCTTTGTAGCAGTTGGCGCAACTAGGTACTTGATTTTTCAGGTGAGCCACGGAAGTTGGAAGTTGCAAGGAGGCAGAAATATGGAGATATACCAACTTGTGCCACGAAATTTTCAAGAAAGTCACGAAATGAGCTCCAAATCGAGGAACATCTCGAAAAATCACACTCACACTCACGAACCAGCTCGTCTTGTGAGGAAATAGGTGAATATGTGAATTTGTGCGGTATGCTGGCAAGTCCGAGCAATTACAGTAGAACGCGCGAGTTTCCTCCTTTGACATCCATTTCGTTTTGTGATTATCGCCCAGGACCGAACTTGCGGAGACTCTCAAAGCAGCTGAACATTCACCTCCGCGCAACATGAAATTGGCATCGCCCAAAAAAACCAAATGACTCCAGAGACCTGACCGGTACAAGCTCTATCCAGACAGACACCCAGACAGACAAGCTGCACCGACAGAGTACAATACACTCGGTGGGTAGAGTAATTTCCGTCACTCCATTTCAGATGAGGCTCCTAACTCGAATACCTGCAGACTTTCCCAAGCCTTCCGGCAATCTCTCTCGGTCCAGCCCTTTATTTGAATTCGTCAACCTCGTCTGTAACAAACAAAGACCAACAAATAATAAAATCCATTGAAATTGAAATCGACGATCAGAGTCGACGCCTTATTGTGAGGTGTATATTTCACGACATTTCGTCAACCTTGCGACCGAAATTGCTTCGAGGTGCTCGCTCCGTCCTGTCTGAATCCATCCGTTTTCTTCCTTTTGCGGTCGATCGACCGATCGATCGATGACCTCCAGAAAGTGCGTTCTGTTTTCTGGTTTGCTGTTGCCAAACTGTGAAGCGTAGCTCGACAACAGCACGAAATGGTGAGGACTTCTAACACCGGTAGTCCTCGCCAATTAGCACGAGCGGGCGTGCTAGATAATCTCTTTTGAGCATGTTCAGCTATGCATGCAACTTTGACGATTGCGATGACTTTGCAGGCTTTGCTCGCGAAGTTGTTGCTCAATGGATCAGGTCCTCCTTGGAATCTCGCAGTTCACTTCGAGCTCACTCCTGTCTCCTAATAATTCTACCATCATTCCCGTATCAGACTCAGTCTCCGACGCGCATGCGATTGCATTGTTTACGTACAGATCAAGTGGCGGTTGTGGTGTCGTATTTTGTTGTAAAATCGCTCAAAAGCCAATGGTAACTTGATTTCAGTATGGTGCGAGGCAACTCTTTTGTTACCCATTTTCGAAAAATAAGATGAGACATGCAGTGCAACTATCCAGTTCACCTTCAATTACGTAAATGCAGATCACTGCCATCTAAAATATGGTTCACTGTTTTTGCCCAGCAAGTTGTCAGCTAAAGTACTCGATTACCGGTAATAACTGAGGAATTTCCATAAATAAGCAGATATGCACTGATTTCTTCCTACCACACCAAATGGTTACAACCAGCATTTTTCTATCCACAGTCTGGCCCTCTAATACTGAAGCAACAAATAAAATTCGACGAGTTGTGACTACTTGCCTCACTGAAGGCGGTTCAGAAATAGTTAGAGCTGACGCTTTCCCGTTTACGTCGAGTTGGGATATCCTGAAGCCCGCACTGATTGATCAGTGGTCCTCATGGTGCGACCAGCCTCTTTTACGAGGATGATACAGTGCCTAAATGGACAGCGACGGCTTGACTTGTTGCAAGAATCGAAAAGAGCTTTCAGTCGTCTTTCTCTCTCGCTCTCTATCACTTTATCGCTCTCTACCACTCTTGCGCTTTAAGTTTGTGCAGGCAGTGTCGCACACGCATTACGCCGCAAACGAATCTCTCTGTATCTCTTTTAGCTTTGTTTACGGCAGGTTGGATCCGTATCGAATCTGAGAGCCATGAATTGTGCGTTTGGGTGCTCTTTTTCCTGGAAGTGGAGGAGCGTATTCACTCTCTCTTTCTGGTTTTGCTCCTCCTGTTCCCTCGCAATATCCGTTTATACTACTGTTTAGAATACACAACTCTATTAATAATTAATACACGAAAAAATACCATCTAAAGTGCCTCTTTATATTCTCCTTTGCAATTCAATTTTATACAAACGCGTTATCCAGGCCCCCCTCGCCACTCCCCAACTCAGTCTTTTCTTCCCCAGCCCATACTGAGCGCCAGTGTAAAAGGCGAAAACCCGCTCACATTGTTCGTCTGACGGGTAACATTCGACTGCAAACTGACAGACAGACAACACGCACACACAAGATAGAGAGCGAAAAACGGCAGGCGGAGCATTCCTCCCCCACTCCCCACTCTTCCTCGCGCGTGCTGCTGCTGCTGCCTGTCCCCCACAGTCTTCCTGTTGTCCAGATCCCCCTCTACACGTCAAGCAGTTAGTCAGCTCACGTACGTACGTACGTAGTCCACTCGGTCTCTATCGCCCTCGAGCGCAGGCGTCTGAGGAGGCAGAGAGTGAAGAGAGAGAGAGAGAGAGAGAAAGAGAGAGCGATGGTCGATGTTGCCAAGCAGCACGACGAGCGGCTGACCGTGGCGATCGCCCCACCGCCACTGCCGCTCTCGAACGGATCGAACGCGTCATCGAGCACGAGTCCACCAGCGTCGGCCCTGTTGTCTTCGTCAGGTAAGGGTCTCATGAACGGCAGTAGCGCCCTCGCCGCCGCGGCTTCTTCGACGTCTACCCCCGCGACGCCGCTCGTGCCGGCGCGCAGCGTGCCGTCGATGTCGCCTTCGGCGTCCGCGATGAAGCTCGGACGCGGACTGCGGCAGAAGATGATCGACGAGCTCAAGAGCGTGCGGCGCAAGTCGCCGCCGCCAGAGAAAGGCACGCCCGCGCTCACGCCGATCCTCGAGCCGAGCGCGTTGTCGTCGGGGGCGGGGTCGTCGAGCGCGGGGATGATGCCTCCGCCGCTCATGCTGAACGCGCCGGCGAACGACGACGGCAACCGCTCATCGCAGGGTGAAGATGGCGGCCGCCTGTCGAGCGGACAGCTCTCCCCCGCGGACCCGAGCGGTGTTGTTCCGGGAAAAGGCAAGGGCTGCTCGATCTGCGAGCGCTCGTTCACGGTCTTCCGCGCCAAGCACACGTGCAAGGTGTGCGGCAACCGCATCTGCGACGACTGCAGCAAGAACCGCGTGAAGCTGAACCGCCGCCTCGAGCGCAAGAAAGGCTCGCGGCTCTGCGACCCATGCGCGCGCAAGTACGTGCAGGCGAGCATGCCGCTGATGTCGCCGTCAGCGTCACCCATGCTGGCGCCAACGATGATGCAGCGGCGCCACTCAGTGCCGAGTGGCGCGTTCTCGAGAACCCCAAGTGGTAGTGTGATTAGCAACTCTGGAACGAAGTCGAGCGAGCAGCAGGCTAACGGTACGCTGGATGCAAGTGACGCGTCAAAGGCAGCATCATCTGTGAACAATAGTATGAAGAACGCTGCTGATGTTGAGAAACGCGGACCGCACGACTCGCACCTCCGGACGCGTCACTGGGCCTCGCTCGCGATCATCTCTGCACTGGTGTTCCTTCGCATCCTCATTGGTGGCGCGTCTCGGTCGTCGTCTACAATTATCAGGGGGCTCGACAGCGTGCTCTCGATCAAGATCCTCGGGTGCTACGTCCTCGGCCTCGTCGTGTTTGATGAGATCCTGCGCTCCAAGAACAAGAGCAGCAATGTGGCGAGTTCACCAGCAGCAGGAGTGGCGCATCGCCGCCGCCGAAGAACGAAAAGCCGAGCCGTCTCGACGACGCACGTGGATGTTTCGCCAACGTGTGGCGACCAGGACCAGGACGAGGAAGTGCTGGAGGTCGACACGGGCGACAAGATCGCCGAGACCGGTGGCTTCAGTTTTGAGAAGTTGATCGCTGCGCTTGAAGAGACGGCCGTGAAAGCCCGTGCTGCGAACGACGAGCTGAAGCTGAGCGCGTTCCTGGCGTGCTGCGAGTCGATCTGCGGGTTCGTGCTCGTGTTTGGCCGCGCGACGTCTTTTGCGGGGAGTACAGTGAACGGCTACGTGGTGTCGATCAACACGAATCTGGGCACGTGGCCAGCGCCAACCACCACCTCGGAGCCGTGGAGAGAGCAGAGCATCCGCGCGATTATCGAGCGCGAAGTGGAGCTGCAGATCGCGAACGTCGGTGGGAAGAAGAAGCCGTCGTGCTCGCGGTGCGTGCTGCGGCTGCTCTGGTTTGTCGAGTTTGTCGAGGCGTGCGTCAAGTACACTTTGATCGAGAGCACAGACGAGAACTGCTCGTCGGGAGCCTCGAAGGCGTACGAAGAGACGATCGGGTCGCGCCACCCGTGGATCATCCGCAAGGGCGTGAACAGCGCGCTGAGCTCGATCCCGGCGCGCTCGACGGTGCTCGCGGACCTGAATCTGAGCAACTGCTCGCCCGAGGACGCGATCGCGCGGCTCAAGGTCGGCCAGGGCTACATGAAGGCGATCATCGCGGAGATCCACCAAGTCTTGAAGAAGCACGACCTGCTCGACATCAAGTAGGATATCAACAGGCAGGCAACTGAAGAGGAGAAGAAGCGATAGGAGCGAGCATTATTAGAGTGTGTATGTGGATGATGGATATATTTTTTGTTTTTCGACTGCAGAGAATGAATGCAAAGGATGACATGGATTTTAACAATTGATAGGAATGAAGAATGAAAATGAAGATGACAGAGCAATACGTGCGTTCATATACTCATTCGTTTTGCGTGACAATGCAATCGCTTTGTGTACCCACCCAAACGTTGGCAAACGGAATGCAATAAAATAACAGATTTGATTTAAGGTTACTGCGCAACAGCAGATGAGGAGAGGGAGAAAAAAAAGATCAAAGAGACGATTGTCGTCGCCACTTCAAGCAACGCCACTTGCATGCGACTGGCTTCTTCAAGTCTGGCGGCACGTCGGCTTCTGCGTCTTCGTCTTCATTCTCGTGCTCTGGTGTCGCGTTTCTTCGAGGTGTGTGTTGTGTTTGTTTGTTTATACGGGCTGGTTTTGTGCTAAAGATGGAACCGGATGGCAGCAGCGACCGAAGGAAAACCATCATCCCTCCGATCCTTGCGCTACGCCGCACGGCCTTCTCATCGTCTGCAATATCTTACTTCATCTTCTTCGCTTACGCGGACGCCGACTGCTTCTTCTGGTAGTCCGAGATCGCGGCCTTGATCGCGTCCTCCGCAAGCATGCTGCAGTGCAGCTTGACTGGCGGCAGCTTCAAGTGGCTCGCGATGTCCGTGTTCTTGATCTTCAGGCACTCTTCGACGGTCTTGCCCTTGAGCCACTCGGTGGCCACCGAGCTGGACGCGATCGCCGAGCCACAGCCGAACGTCTTGAACTTGGAGTCCACGATCGTGCCGTTCTCGTCCACCTCGATCTGCAGCTTCATGACGTCGCCACACGCCGGCGCGCCGACGAGGCCCGTGCCCACGTTGCGCGCCTTCTTGTCCATGGAGCCCACGTTGCGCGGGTTCTCGTAGTGGTCGATCACGTTCTCGTGGTACATGCGGCTCTGGCCCATGGCAGCGGCAGTCGCCACCGCAGGGGACGCGGTGCGGGAGGAGACGCGCGCAGCGGAGAGCGCGGTGGTGAGCGAGCGCTTGAGAGCAGAGCGGGCGAGCATCGTGAATGGTGTGGGTAGTGTGAGTGATGTGTGTGTTCTAGCGCCTTTGGTGGAATGACCTCTTCGCAGTGCTTCTTGACGTGAGCGAATGGCCCCTTCTTGTCTTGTGGTGGAGAGTGAAGGGGGATGCGGATCGTCGAAATTGGTGGGAATTTTTGACGCGCCGAGTCCCAGGGCATACAAACTTCAAGATGTTTGTAAAATTGGAGAATGTGATTCGTGGAAAATGTGTTGTAAACATTGATTTTCAGCGAATCGATGGAGAGGCGCGCGCGTGCCTTGAGGCCAATCAGTGGCCGAACAAATATATTGTGCATGCCTAAAATTGCCTCGAGGCCAATCAGCAAGGGCAGAGACCGAAATCAAAGGTGCGGAATGATGGTAGCTGGGAGGGACGCAGGAGTGGCAGGAGGGGCGACATGACTGTCGGACCGTTTTTTATGGGGGAACGGTACGACCGACTATGTCGTCCCTCCTTCTTGTGAAACAAGTTCAATGCGTCAGCTGTGGTTTACAAATCGACCTCCATTAGTTAGTCGTTGTGAAAATACTTGGTACACGCGATATAAAGCTTCTTTCACAAAGCATTTTATCATTATCCTTTTATAAAGAGCATGCAACAAGTAAAGAGATTTTTAAAGCCAATTTTCGGGCCACTTGTGTCAGATCTGAGACGCTGTTTGGCCAATCAACGCCTTCCGCCATTTAACAAAGCGAGAGAGAAACGCAGCGCGTGTTGGTGCTTGGGGCGGCAAATGGCCAAATGGCCAAATGGCCAAACTTATGACAAGCCAACCACCACCATGTTGGCATGGTGCTCTGCTTCTGGTGGTGCGACTGCCGCTTAAAGAGACACTCGAATGGGAAAACGCCAGATGGACCTGGACGACATGCGCCAACGCCGCTCAGACTGCGACGGCTTGACGCTTCGGGCTCGCCACAAAACAAAGTAATTGCCTCACGAGCTGCTAGGTCGACAAGTGGTCTGCTCGTCCGTATGGCGAAGATGAGCAGGACGAGACAACGCTGACAACAATGATGAATGAGCGAGCTTGCAGAATTGGTGGCGTTTCTCTTCATTGGCTCTGCACGAAAAACTCATTGATTGTTTTGCCAAGAAGCGAGAAGCCTATCTACCAATTTCTGCACGTTCTCGCGTGCGATGGCGGAGCGATATGCCGATGAAGACGACGCAGTCGATGTACCGGAAGTCACAGTCAACATCCCTGACGATGAAGATTTCGCGATTGTGCTCGATCAAGGAGTTTCAACAGCAGAGGCGTGGACGAATGACAACACCCTGAAAGTTCATGCGTCCACGGAAGAAGAAGAAAAAAACGCTATCGTCGACGACAACGAAGCCGCTGCTCCAAACAAGTTGCAGCTGTGTGTGAACAAATGCAAGATCCAGCTCGCAGTGTACAATCCGCTGCCTCCGCTGTGTCGCGCGCTCCAAGAATCACATTTCCCTCTGGAGCACGAGGCGTCGATTGAAGAATTGAAGAAAAATCCGCATAGATTCTGGGATCGCGCACTTCGGAGCGCGAATGACGACGATCTGCGTGCAGAGTCTGATCTGGAAGCTGGGCCGAAGCGAAGCAGAGAGGATCTCGTGATCAAGAACCTGCCCGTGGCAATCCAACTTGCGTTTCGTCAAAGTGTGTTGCGCGTGGTGATGCTCACAAAGTGCAGCATCGCGTTAGCGGTCTGCATTTGCATTGCCGTGGTGCCGTTCAAAGAGTGGCGCGAGCACAATGAAATGGCCAACTCGTGGCTCCCACACGTCATGCTCGGCGCCAGCACCTCGCTGTACTTGCTGACACTGGGTCTTCTCTACGGCGTGCGCTTCGAGTCCCCCATCAACGGCGCCGTGGTGTCATTCCTGCTGTGCGTCGAAGTGTGCTGCTTGCTGCTCGTGTGCCTGAACGCGACCAACCTGAACGCGATCGCCACAGCGTGCGTGCTGTTTACGCTGGTCATGGCATGTCTGTACCTCCTCGCAACGTACCGCTGGAAGCCTCAGACCGCAGACGGCGACCTTGAGCTGCTGCACCCGATGACCGCCGCGATCCTGTCGGCCGCGCTCGTGTTTGCAGGCGCCATCGCCGTGTATCACTCCAGCATCCTCGCCGACATGTCACCAAGTGCTATGACTCCGTCCACATTCGCCGGCGTGCTCATCTGCGTAGCTCTTGGGGGGTTGTGGACGGGACTGACGCTGCACTGCATGAGCGCGTCACTCACGCCGGACGAGCACACGCGCTGCCTGATGTTCTACCACTCAGACGTCATCGTCGCGTGCGGCGTCGTGCCTCTACGCTGGACCCAGTGGCTGCTGCGGCGATGGATGCGGATGTACAGTTGCCGTCCGCAGAAAGTAAACTTGAAGCGGGACGCAGCAGCCTTGTCAGCTCTTGTGTATGCGGACCGCCACAATCATTCGCTGCCTGGGGACGCAGGTGACTTGGATCCAGTAGAGGTCGCGCGGCGCTTCAAGGATCGCGGAGAGGAACGCCCCGCGGCCATTGTCTCCTCGGCCGATGCAGAGACATCGGCGGGTGGCTGTCCTACCAGTAGTAGCGCAATGGCAGTTGCCGGCGGTGGTGGCGGTGCGTCCCGACGCCGCAGCTCATTTGCCGAGCCTGTGTAAACAAGCACCTCTTGATGTGGTTCTGTGACTCTGTGTTTCTGTCTGGTAGAAGTGTGTGGCAGGTGTAAATCATGAGTAACACGTACCGTTTTCTCCATGCCATTCGCGCGCCATTGTTGACATGAGATACTTCTTGAATGCGACCTCCCGCCCGCCCACCCGCCCGCTGTCGAGTGCGCCATTGCGCCGTTCCGTCCATCGCGAGTGGCCATTAGAGTCGCCCAGATGAGCCAGCGCGCCATCTTGGCTGCAGGTGTTGAACTGCTGTCTGTAAAAGCCACACACGGGATGCATGGGTGGCATTCTTTGCCTGGGTGTGCGACCATTCCTAAAAAAGAAAGCACTCAGCAATCTTTTGAAAATTGTCAAAACGAGGTTCTTTTCTTTGATTTTTCAACTTGAATACGTCACTTTCTGTCGTGTTTTGGTACGAAATCAGAAATTGTAGCGTGAACAGACGTTTTCTGTCTGGTCGTTGCATTGCACCAGTTCAGAATGTGCACTTCAGCATGCCTGTCAAAACCATCTGGTTTCGTGGAACTATGCCGCCCGCCTCGCGGTCCATTTTCACTCAATCCCGCCGGTTAACTTTCAGTGCATCGAATTTCACAGGTCAATTCTAGCACGAAATTCTCAGTCAGCATCACGTTTTGGTTAAAAATATCATATTCCACAGGTCGCTTTTACAGGTTCACCCACAACATACGTGGGAACAAAAAGTGGGTTGTGTGCAAGAAAATAGAGGGGTTGTGCCTTTCCTGGTTGATGCGAGCGAGCCGCAAGTGCGAAAACCATATGCGGCCACAGTGTACGGGCTGGACTAAAGTGGCGGCGTCGCCGCCCCAAATGGCCATCCACCCGCCCACTCGCTCCTGCACACTTGACTTGCTTGCGTGCGTGCGCTCCAAGCAAACAAATTTAAGCAAACGGCCACAAGTCACGACTGACTTGACTTGCACAGGCAAGTGTAGCTCCTGGGAGACTGACTGAGTGTCTGTCCATCCTCACAGTCGATTATTCGTCCAGCAAGACGCAGAGCAGAAGAGAAGAAGAGGAAAGGAAGGCAAGCCACGCGCGCTTATTACTCCCCACCTCGTTCCAGTCGCATTGCGCAGGTCGCCCTATCTTCTCGATGCCATCCGGCAGATGTAGGTGGTGGCGTCATGGCGCTTTCCAGCGGTGCATGCTGATGGCGATCGTGATGACAGCGCTCGTGGTCATGACGGCGACGGAGGTGCAGGCGACAGCACCCAGCACGAGCAGGTCCGACGTCGTGTCGAGCGTACGCGCAGACAGCAACGTGCTCGACGACAGCGAGGACGCCTCGGTATCGCCATCTACCAAGAGCAGTATTCGTAGCAGTCAGAGCAATAACGGCGACGCCGATGGCGAGGCGCGCTCGCTCAACTTTGAGAATGTGCTCACGAACGCCTGGGACCTGCTCACGACGCGCACGCTCCGACCCAAGACATCGTCGACAGCGAGCGAAGCTGACGATGAGGGCACGACGACTTCGAGCGCCACTGAAAAGTCGAGCACGTCGGTGATTAAAGCGGAATCCCTGTCTCTGTCCGCAGACGATGCCGTGACGGAAGCATTGAAAACTGCGACGCCGGAGGTCACCTCGTCTCCAGTGGCGACGACTGCGGCGCCAACTCCAGTTCCGGTCGTCACGGTGACCCCTGTCGTGACGCCAGCTCCAGTAGAGACTTCGGCACCAGCTACAGTGGTGGCTCCTCCTCCAGTGGCGACTCCGGTGGCAGCAGCTACGCCAGTAGCCACTCCTGTTCAGCAGCTCAGGACTCCAGCCCCGACTCCAGCGCCAACGCCAAGTCCCAGTGATGCTGCCTCCGGCTCCTCGTCATCATCGAAAGGAAGCCTGGATACCGACGAGTTGGTGAAAAAAGTGAACATCAAGTCCGGGTCATCAACGTCGAACTTTGACACCACCATCGTGGTGATGATCATGGGCGGCGTGTGCGTGATCGGCGTCGTCGTGCTCGTGATGTCGCGCAAGATCTCCAAGGAAACAGGCGACGACGAAGCAATACGTCGAGCGAGCTCCTTTGGCCATGTGCACATGTAGCCAGCTGCCCGTCCAGCAAGCAATGCATTCGCCACATGGGCATCAATCAGTTCATGTTAAGCATGCGAGTCAAGTCAGTATTTTAGAAAAGTCTTTTATTGTTGCGAAGAGAGAGTAATACAAGTTTTGCCATGAGAAGCAGAGGAAGCTGAAGGAAGGAAACAACAAGTTTGTGTGTCGAGTGTCATCGTGAATCGAGAGAAAACGAGTGTTCGAACGTAGTAGCACTCAATCAAAAAAAAAGAAGCAATACAATCTCCTACTGTGGTGTCGTTTGATCCAAATGGCTTCATTATTGATCGTCTTTGTCTTTGTTAACAGCTCACCTCCAGTCACATTCAGGCTCAATGCCACAGCAATTCACACCACAACGAGTCCCATTATGACACCAAAACAAAGTTCTATTTGCCACTCACTGATGTCAGTGGTTTATCGACCATGCTAGCTAAAACACCTGCAAATGCGTGGGGTAAGAAGAAAAACGTAACCGCTTACGCGGTCTTTGGCTTGGAGTACGCGCGGTTGCGCTGCGTGAGCATGTGGCTGTACATGACTGGCAGTCCTGGTACGTAGATGACGAGCACGAGGATGACGACCACGTAGAGCGATACGGCGATGTTGTGCGTGTTCGGCAGCTGGATCGAGTAGGCGCCCGTGGACAGGAAGCTGAGCGAGCTGACCATGCAGAGCACCTCGCCGGCGACGCCCGACGGGTAGAGCACCATGAAGAGGTGATAGCGCAGGAACGTGAGGAACGCCGGCACCTTGTTGTACAGGTTGAGCGCATAGAACGAGTAGCGCGGTACCTCGACGAGCCCCCAGCTGACGACCATGAGCGGGAAGCCGAACTGGTAGCGCGAGTCCGGGCAGAGCACGTTGATGCCCCACACGAGCCACAGGCGCGAGCTCACTTGCATGAGCGTCGAGCCGAGCGGCGAGCGCACAAAGCCGACCGCGGCGTGCACGATCTCCATGACCGCCATGGTCTGCACGACCTTGAGCGGGAAGCTCACGGCGTCCCAGCAGGCGCGCGCGACATTCTCCCAGTCCTTGCCGTCTTCGCGCGCCGCGAGCACGGTCGTGGCCGTAACGTAGAGCACGAACGCCCAGCCGGCGCCCGAGAGCGCGTTGAACGCGAGCAGGTACAGGTTCAGGAGCGCGCTGTTCTTCGCCATTATTGCAGAGAGATGCGCTGGCGGCAAGTGGATGGGGGGAGCGAGGCTTGCGTGTCGGCGGTTGACGCTTGCGGAGCTGCTGGTGCTCTTCTCGTGTCGACTTTTCAACTGGTTGCGATGTGGGGCAGCCACATTTTGATACGCAAGCCTAAAGTGCGAAAACGTAGTGCTATCTCCTGCTAGGTTCGAATATACTCGATAAAGTGCGAAAGAACCCAATAAAGTACGGACATTCGCGCGGGTTGATTGGTGCAGAGACCGTGGTTCGCGGGAATATGTGCGGCCCAGAGCGCTCCTCCCATTTCGTGGTCAATCCATGATGATGACATGGCTTAGCTTTGACGGATGACGCCCCCCGGTCATCTGGGCCATTGCGTCCATGAAAATGCCTCGTGCTCTTCCTGTCGGACGTGCTGTTGATTGCCCCATGTATGCCGCTTTCTGTGGTGTCGTTGGCATAGATAGATAGATGATGGCCATCAGCATGGAAATGACAGAAGCATCTATAGCAATCGTTGAAGATGAATGGATATTACTATTGGTCGTTGCTGTTGCTCATTGCTGCCGCTGGTTGCTGCTGTTGGCACTGCTGCTGCAAGTTTTGTGTTCGTCGCCTGTGTGTCGCCGATTACTTGCTATTGCAGTCCCATAAACTCTCTAATCGCGGCCAAGGCTCGCTCGGATCTGCTCCGTGACGCTGTTCATGCTCGTGTTGGCGTTCACCTCGGTCAGCTTGCCCTGCTTGCGGTAAAAGTCGATCACTGGCTGGGTCTGCTGGTGGAACGCCACGAGGCGCGCGCCGAGCGTGTCGACGTTGTCGTCCTTGCGCTGGATGAGCGGCTCGCCCGTAATGTCGTCCTTGCCCTCCACCTTTGGCGGGTTGAACTTGGTGTGGTAGCTGCGGCCGCTGGCAGGGTGCACGCGGCGGCCCGAGATGCGCTCCACGAGGATCGAGTCCGGCAGGTTAAAGTTCACCACCTTGTCCACTTGCGTGCTCTCTTCGGCGAGCATCTCGTCAAGCTTCTCAGCCTGCACAACGGTGCGCGGGAAGCCGTCCAAAATGAAACCGCGACGGCACTCTGGGCTCTTGATCGCGTCCTTGATGATTCCGATCACGATCTCGTCCGTGACCAGCTGGCCGGACTCCATGGCGGCCTTGGCCTTCTTGCCCATTTCCGTGCCCTCACGCACAGCGGCGCGCAGGATGTCACCCGTGGCCAAGTGGCACAGGCAGTACTCGTCCTTGAGCACCGGCGACTGGGTGCCCTTGCCGCATCCAGGAGGTCCTATTCGATAGAATAGCCATCAATCGATTACACAGGAGTAACAGTTAGCTACCATTCATGCTTCTATCGATTTTTACACATCCATACCACAATCTATCTATTACATCTGCCATATCGCACAGTCCCTCTAATGCATGCGAATGCGATCGATAGATAGCTGCGCTCGGATAGACAGCGAACGAATACGAAGATCTACACAGCGCAAGCCACACACAAGAGAAGCAAACAAAACGCACCGATGAAGATCGTGCGGCGCTCCTTCTTGGCGGCGCACTCGATGCGCTTCTGGAGCTCCGAGAGGAGGGAGGTGGTGGGCACGGCGGCGAGGCTCGACATCTTCTTCGATACTTGCGGGTCGGCGGGTGGGCGATTTTTCGGTACTGAGAAGTGAGGGCCACGGAAATGGGGAAAGCTCGCGGCGCTTTCCCAGTCACACACTTCGCCACAGGCACGAGCGACTGCTGTCACACCCCCAGGAGAAAATAGTAGCCCCCCCTTTGTTTTTGTAAATTGTCGTCGTCAACAGAGGAGCTAAAAATAGTGGACGACGCGTAATTACGGCTATTCTGGGTAGTTTTTACGAACGGATCAGATTTTGGGATCTGATGATGACGGATCAGAAATGACGCAAACGTGTAAAAAGTCGGATGCCTGCAGTTTCACAATGACGACGGCGCGCTGGCAGAGCACTCGGACGGGCCACAACTAAGGATGGAGGTCGTCGTTGGTGAAAGGCAATGTGGAAGAATATTGATGATCATGATCATGATGATGGAGAATGGTGAACGCACCACTTGCACATGCAGTCCAAGCTGGAAACCAACGAGCGCGCAAGACTTGGGAGCAGCAGTTGTATCGCCAAGGCGCCCCTTGAGTTCTAAATCTGAACGATGAGGAAAACGATGCTGGCACTTCCGCTGCAGGATGCGACGCGCTCATGGCGTGTCGTGTCGTGTCGTCCGCTGCGACGTGAGCTAGTGCACCCACCACAACTGCTCCACCTGGTCGTGTGCAGAATGAGTCCTGCCCTGTGTGCTCGTCGAGCGTCTTACTACGGTCCTGTGCGCGCTCGTCTGCCAACAAGATCACTTTCATCGCAGCAACGTGGTAAGGTAGAGTGCAAGCTCTCAAAATCAATTAAGCAATTGACCAATTCACGTGTTGTTGTGTATATGTTGACTGCGATTGCTCTCTATAGTCGCGTTGACGCTGGCTCTGGTCTTGCTCCAGAACGCTCGTGGTCGCTATGTGGTCGTACGTACTATCCCTGTTTGTCGGCGTCAGCGGCATCCAGCGACGATGTGATCAGCTTCCACCATGTCGCAACCACTGGCGTCAAGCGTCCATTGTGAAGTGTCGGCACGCGCCTCTGTGGAGAAATCATAGCTCAAGCGCAGGCGATGCCACCAACACGCGCCTCCGCGAAATTATGGACTGCTGCTGCCGTCCTGAGCAAGAGGCACCAACGAAACAGCTCCACAATGTCAGCGCGGGTGGACTCCGATCGGCTGTCCCTGCACTCGAGTGCGATGCAAACAGTGAAACAGGTGAGTAGCCTCACATGCCTGTACTTGGCACAGACGAGATCTACCATCAGTAGTGTATGAGTGTGCTCCGTCCTGAGTATCTTCTCCAGATAACTAAACGTCCGAGCGCCTTTGAATTCCCCGTGTTCCAGGCGGGACCTCGCATCTGTCGTGGGTGAACATGGCGCTGCTGGAGGCCAAAGTGATGGTCACGACGCTGCTCCCGCGCTTCCACGTGCAGATCTGAGAGGGCGAGA
>JAASFI010000600.1:0-22265 GCA_023333705.1 Globisporangium viniferum | reverse complement strand
GGAACGGGTATGCACGCATATGGTCGTTAAGCGCTGGTGGTTGACACCAGCAGCTCATTTGGGACGGCAAAGCGCTGCCACGGCGTCGTTCTCGGACGGCTTGGATCGCATTCATGAACAACGCTTCGCTCCAAAAAAAGGATCGACAATCGAAAGCTTTTCCAGTGGAGGCAAGTGCACGCAAAAACGCGACCATTTTCCGACTCGAAAATCCCGATACAAACGCTGTTTGAAATTCGAGAATTTCGCAAAATCGTGGGCGCACGGACCTCGGAGAGCCACGATTTCGCGAAAACGAGCGGATCCCCCAGTGGACCGCGTTGAGGCTGCTGGAAACAGCGTTCCATCGACACACTGTCCATTGTGCCCGAAACTCGATAGTGGACCTAGGTTCAGATCGTTGAGATCACTGCTTGCAGTGGACGATATCAACGGAGCTACGTAAACTGAGCTTGAACAAAAAGTCCTCGGACGCGCAATGGAAACTATTAGCACACAAGTTGAGCGCGAAAACAGGGAGGATTACTTGTGTTTGTTCGCGTCGTCGCGGAGGGATTAAGTGTTGATTGGCAGGCGTTGCAGTTCCTGTGGCGATGCTGCAGAAAAGAAGGCTCTGGTCTTCTTTTCTTCTATCGGGGAGAGATGGAATTCTATTTTTCTTCCGTTCTTGCATTGCAAAAAGTTGGACTTTTTGTCCGAATAAACTAATATCCTCATGCAAATGCGTCAGCAAGTCAGCAAATGCATTGCATCGTCATGAACTGAAGATGTCAACAACAAAAATTGTAGCTATCTTCAGTGTGGCTTTTGCTCTAAAATCAAATCAATAACTGAGTGAACTCGAGCCCACTTGAGAATTGCCTACTGCGCTGCGGCGGACACGGCGCAATGGCGTGCCGTCACGCATGGCTACATGCACACAACCGAAAGAGTCAGTGACGGACTGCTACATGTTTTGCTTTTTGTTTGTGTAAACCTTGCTAAATTGCTTAATGGTTTCACATCATGTATTAAAACCTTTTATATAGAATTTCACGCTAACTTCAGAATATTTCATTATTGAAGGTAGAAAATAGTGCAGGTTATGCGGCTCAAGGATTTTATCAAAAGTGGGAGAGGAAAACGGCAAATCAATTCAGTCCTGGACTATCCCTCCGAATAGAGTCCCCTTTACTCAATTTTGGAATCCAATGTGGAGCACCTGATATTAATTTACGCAGTACATTTGATCTCCTAATTGTCGTTCAGCAGCATCTGGAACTCAAAACATAAATTGCCACAGTGACTGTTTGTTGATTTACACTACCACACACCGCTTTTTAGCCTCTTTTTAACTGCCGATGGAGATGAGCAGCGTTGCGACGTTTTGTATGGAACAAAGTATGCAGGCGGTAAAGGGAGGGAAAGGGAAAAGCCCCTCAGACATTCCTTTCCCATGCACCAAGCCAATAGAAGCGCGTGTGCTGTGTGCTGTGCGCATGGCCCTCCGCCCCATTACCGCAGTTTCTCCAGCCACACAAGCAGCGTCTTGCAGTGACCGAGTGAGCCATGAGTGGGCAGGACGTGTTCAAGGGGGCGCTCGGCTGGGACGACTGGATCTGGTGGACGGGCATCGGCGGCCTCGCGCTCTTCTTCTGCCTCACGCTGCTCTGCTGCTGCGTGTGCGTGCAGCGCGCCAAGCGCAAGGGCCGCCAGGAAGCGCTCGCAGCCGTGCAGGCGCGCCAGCGCGAGGAACAGCAGCGCGAGGAAGCCCAGGTGCGCTACGCGCAGGCCCAGCAGGCGCGCTACCCAGCGCCCGCGCAGGAGCAGAACTACAAGTACTCGCAGCAGCAGGGCGGCGCGGCGGCCGGAGCCCCCGCTCCAGCGCAGTTTGTGCCAGCGGGCGGACCGAAGAAGAACTACGGACCCCAGGTGATGGCGAACGCCGGGTACGCGGCGCCACCGCCGATGCCTCCACAACAGTACGCTCAACAGCAACAGCAGTATGGTCAACAGCAACAGCAGCAGTATGGACAGCAGCAGTATGGTCAACAGCAACAGCAGCAGTATGGACAGCAGCAGTATGGTCAACCGCAGCAGCAGCAGCAGTACGCTGCGGTCCCAAAGAAACAGCAGTACGCGGCTCAGCAACAGCAGCAGAATCAGAGCTACTACCAGCAGCAACAGCAGCAGAATGCAGCGCCACCTCAATACACGCAGCCACCACCTCCAGCTCCACAGCAGAAGGTATACGACCACGAGCCGCAGGAGTACCAAAAGCCGTACGTGAAGCCAACACCGCAGGACTACCAGCGAAAGACGTACGCCAAGCCAAAGCCATGGCACACCCCAGCGACCACAGCCGCACCGTACGTTGCTGACGACGTCTCGTTCAGCAGCAACTACTCGGATGAAGCGAACCGAAGCTTGCACGAGCACGAGCACGAGGTGCCGTTCGTCGCGGTCACATCTCCAACGGGAAGAGATCCGTCGCTGAACGCGTCGGGCGTGTCCAAGATGACGCTGCGCGACCGCATCGACGCCCTGCGGGAAGGCAGCGTCCACGAGAACCACACGCGCATCAGCGTGGACCCGCAGGACCTGGATCCGCCGCCGATCGGCGCGGGAAGACGGTCGCTGGTACTCGCGGGCACGGTGCTCTCGGAGCAGTCGCCGTCGTCGGCATCCTCGACGAGCTCGTCCGGCAAGTCGGCGACAAAGCCAACCGCGTACGACCAGACGGCGTTCAAGACCGCGCGCAGCATGGACGACAGTGTTGGTAGCGCTGCGTCGTCCGCTGCGGTCTCGAAGCCATACTCCACGGGCCAGTTCTCCGACGCCGAGAGTTCAGTCAACATCAAGGACTCGAGTAGCTCCGCAGCGATGACGACGGCTACGCGTAACCGCCTCAAGTCGGACGGTTCGTCGACCAGCCGCGGCTCCGTGGAGTTTTAAACGAAGCGAGTAGATGCGCGCGTGTGATCAGCAGGCGAGCACTACAAGTATGTGTGCATGATTTTTTTTTATCAGCGGGGTTATAATAAACAAAAGTCTTTTGAGCCCCATATGCACCAAGCTTCTCGTATTCCTCTTGATCGCCTTCTCCACTGAGCTCTTCATTTCCACCAGCCGCGCGCAGAGCCTCCGCTTCCTGACAATGGTGCAGATGCAGACAGACTAGCGCCATTGCCCGATCCAGGACCAAACGCGCTACTACCAACTCCACCTGCAGGTTTGCTCTTCATCTGCCGAAGCCCCTCGGAGAACGGACTCATGAACCCGCCGCTGCTGCTATTGTAATCTGCGGACGAGTCGCCGTAGCCTGTGTTGTTGCTGCTGTTCGCGAATGCCACGACGCGATCTAAAAAGCCGTGGAAGACTGTCGGGTCTAGTGAGTACGGTTCGGCACTCTACGCAAACAAAAAACATTGACATGTGAGTGAGAAGTCACATCAAACAGCACTAAGAGCCTGATATCGTGAGAGGAAGCGCGTACCGATTCCATCGACTCGATATTCCTCAGTTCTGGAAGAACGCTCGGTCGCTTCGCATGTGCCTTGATCGTATCGCGCTTGTTGCCGATTATCAGCTTGGGTAGAGCGTTTAGCTAGAAAGACACACATAAGAGAGAGTCGAGCAATCAATTTCGACGGGCGTCGCTACAAACATTTATCAGAATTTTACAAACCGTTGGGTAATCTCCTGCACGCGCCGAGCTTCGAGATGACATCACGCAGCCTTTTGTGCGTTGGCAAACCGCGAGTTCGCTGTGTGAGTAAAAAAAGTTGTTCAGCGCGTGGGGTTAGCTGAGATGCATCCACAAACACCAAATTTGAGCAATAGCGTTTACCTGCTCCACGCCTTGAGGTGATCATACGACCGCGCATTACTGAGATCGTGCATAAATATCACGCCTGATGCGAATTATTGAGCAGCAGTAAAAGGCACTGAACGCGTCAGTCTCAAGCATAACGCAACCAGCTTTTTGCTCGCAGTTACAACATTCAGTCCAAACGAACCTTGCACGTCATGGTAGAACATGGAGCGGCTGATCTCGTACTTTGGGTGGCCGCCGACGTCAATGAACTCCACATACACCTCTCTCTCTGCGCCGTAGCCTTCTCTGTACTGGTGATACTGGAGCATTGCGTAAAACAGCACATACACAGAGAGAAACATAGATTAGAAATCGATTGCATCATGGGTCCACAAATCTGACTAGCTGTGTATAGGTCAAGCGTACTAGAACGTGTACATCGCAGCCCGTGGTCCACCGGTGCGGCTGCGCGGCGCTCGGGTCTTTGCAGATGGCGTGCAGCAGCGTCGTCTTCCCGACGCCCGAGTCGCCCACGACCAGCACGCGCACGCTTGGGATCTCCATACTTCTCACTTGGACTCGGCCTTGCTGGGCATTTGTTGTTTGTTGTGTCAGAGTGCGAGGTTCCCTTTCCCTCGCAAACGAGTACCGCACTTCCTGTATAAATCGATTCTGAAAACCAAACCGCTTATAATGTATCATTCAGTGACTACTAAATGTACGTGATATAAAAGGTTAAACTGATTCACCTGCTTTGAAAAACTACAATTCAACCACCTCCCTCTCTAACCAGATGCAACATGCAATTGCAGAGGTCTATTTCTCCTTTCTCTCCGCATTTTCAAGGTGATCGATCGATCGATCAATCTTTCATTCCCAAAGAAGAGACCAAGATGGCGGACGAGTGGGGCTACGAAGACGCGCCGGACGACGAGAAGCTGCGCATCGCGCAGCACTTTCTGCTCTCGAGCCCACCCGGACAGATCCACGACGTGCTTCGCGACGTGGCCAAGCTCGTGCCCGCGCGCGTGCTCACGGACGCCGCGCTCCGCGGCGCGCTCCACGCGTACAACCTCAAGAACGTGCTCTCAGTTGAAGTGCCGGATGCGGATTACCAGGTATCGTCGTTATGTCACTGGACTTACACGGCGTTGTCTAAAATTGTGCTGTGCAGTATGAAGAGTAGAGATGTGACTATGAGGGGCTATGGCTGCTTACGAGGTTATCGTGTTCGTGTGCGTTTGCTTTTCTTCTGTGTAGATTCTGATCTGCGAGGAAGGCGAAGTGGACTCGACGCACTACGTGGACCCAATTGGCAAGCGCGTGTTTGGTTTTGACCACGTCAAGCAGGTATGTACGCATAGGTTTGTCGTATTGGTCTTTCTTGCGTTTGTTGGCTTGGATACATATAGGATATTGGCACTGATAGAGAGAAACGTTGTGTGGCTGAAAAGCAACTCATTGCTGAAGATATCTCCGACTTGCCAGCGTCCTTCACGACCTCTTTTGAGAGCGAGCGGTGCGTATCCATTGTGTATTGCCTTGTACTCTTTCCAAGTCATCTCCACTGTTGTATGCTGGTACCTGACGTGCTCTTCTTTCCTCGTTTGTAGACTGATTGTGCAGAAGGCATTGCAATCCTACTTGCAATTCGAGTACATGCACCAGTACGTCATTTGCACTTGCAGCTTTTCTTATGTAAAAAAATGAATGGGGGGTGGTCCCGCTAACCTATGAGTATTTGCTCGTTGCAGGGGAACTGCCGGTGTGTACGTGAAGGGCACGCATCTGATCGTCAACTTGTGCACCAAGCGCATCAACTTGCGGAACTTCTGGTAAGAATTCCTTGTCAAATCCCATCGGTTGGATGAATCAAGTAGTTCAGTACGCTGGGCTTCTGACATGATTTGTGTGTCATCGTTTGATGCTCGATCTCTTGTTGTTCTGTAGGAGCGGACGCTGGCAGTCGCGTTGGGAAGTCGATTTGACCTCGAACCCTTTGCAGGTGAAGGGCAAAATCGCGCTCCACGTACACTACTTCGAAAACGGCAACCTGCAGTTGCAGAACGAGAAAAGCGTGGAAGAAGAAGTGAGCTTTGGTTCTCCGACTGGGCTGGGCGATGCTCTGCTTCGCGTGATCAAGGACGCCGAGGACAACCTGCAAACCAACCTGGAAGACATGTACATCAATATGTCCCAGGAGACCTTCAAAGAAATGCGCCGCGTGATGCCAGGTGAGAACAGATTGTTGCATTATGGATGGACGTCGAATGTTGCAGAACCAGGAACTAACCCCTGGCTTGTGTGTTTTGTATGCACTAGTTACCCAAACGAAAATGGAGTGGACGTTGCACGCGCACCGTACTGCCAGAGACCTCGGACGCAAGTAGATGGACGTGCAACGCACACAAACGGGAACTCGCCTGAAATGACGAAGAGAATCGACGCACACGAACCAGATTTTGTTTAGCGATGGGCTAAATATCTCAAATGACCCTTGTTTTGTAGCTGTATTTTGTTTTGCGTCGTATATCTGAATGTCGATAACTCATCGATAGCTAATTCAGTTGTCTGTAGCTTCCAGCACTTCAAGCATCGCCGCCTCTCCGGATTGAAAGTTTGCCAGCTGCCAAGAAAGCTTCCAAATGTGCACCGTCCCACTGGCATCACCTGCAGCGATAAAATTCCGCTGGCGTGGATTGAAGTCGAGGCTGAACATGGGCGAGCTTGCAGTTTTCGCTGATGATGAAGAAGAAGACAACGACTGTCCACCTGATGCACTGATTAGTTGGTCTTTGCCGCTCAGGACAATCACCGGGTTGACGCGGTTGGCCTTGAGGTCGTACACGTAGACGTTGCCATCTTCTGCAGTGACACCAAACACCATGGGACGGGTTTTCGACCACTCGATCGCGTACAAGTACGAAGAAGAAGGCGTGACCTCCAGTGAAACAATTGGCTCTTTCTGCAGGTATGTGTAGATGCGCGCCGTGCCGTCAGAGGAGCAGGTGAGAAACAGGCTTTTGCGGAAGGGCGAGAAGCTCACATCGTATACTGGACCGCCGTGTTGTTCAAAGCTGAAGTCCATTGCGCTCGGATACAACGTGTTGGGATCGATCTTGGCTTCGTAGACCATCGCAAGCGTGATCTCCTTGGACTTCTTCTCCGTCGCGTACAGCTCCACCTGTCGGCGAATCGCAGGGATCCGATGCGACGGAAGTTTGCCGACAAGCCTCGCTGCGGTCGCTGTCCACTTCTTCTCGCCCTTGAAGTCCGACGACCGCGCCATGCCTTTCGTGAAGCAGCGCGTGACAGCTCCGCCTTCAGAGCCGACAATGAAAGTTCGGCTGGTCTTATCGTTTGAACAGAAACCGAGTGACTTGCCGCCGATGACGTGCCCTTTCTTGTCGAGCACTGCCTGGTTTGCTCCTGAAGTGACAGCATTGTTGTTGCCTTTCACGCCGGCTGCAGGTAAGTGCATGACGTAGCCTTCCACGGGGAACGAGAGTTTGTCTTTGAGTCTCCAGAAGAGCACTTTCCCATCTCCACTCACGCTCGCGACCTGTTGGGGGGGAAAAGCAGTCAAGGACATGAACACCATTCAACATCGCACGGTGTGTCGCTCTCTGCGCAAGCAGAGAAACTCACATTGTATTCAGCAGCTTGGACATCGTACACCCACGTGACTTTGGTCACAGGCTCTCGATGGAAATAGTCGCCGATGCCCGACGAGTAGAATCTGTACTCCTCCGGCTCCGTGTCCCAGACAAAGACCTCGCCGTTGAACGAGCCCGCTGCGACCAGCGACGGATTCTTCGGATGGTACGCCACGCACATCAATCCGCTCTATATCGAACCAGGCACAGGAAAATTGACGCTTAACAGGAATTCTCCCGATTTTCAGCCGAGCAGGCCAAGCGAGACTGACAACTTACCGAGGTTTCGAGCACCAAGTTCGGCTTCTGTGGGTTGAAATCAGACTGGAAGACGCTCCAGAGGCAAAGCGCAGAGCGATAGTTGCACCAGCCGGTGTGATCGAAGCGGCCGTAGGCAACCGCGATCGACGAGCCCGTCGCATTCCAAGACACCCCCGTGCACGAGAGCTTGAGCGAAGTTGTTGGCAACGACTCGGCTTTCTTGCTCTTGTCTTTGCTGATAGCTGGATGTACCAAGAGAGGCGTACAGCCAAAGCATCAGCGCAAGAACAGATCTTCCAGGTACGCAAGTAAAACTAATATGCATGTGTGTGTACCTTGTGTCTGAGGAGCCTGGAAGTATGCGTCGTAGTCAAATTTCAGCATGAAGAGCTTGGAAATGTTCTTCTCCGCAGACTCTTCAAGATATTTCTCGAACCCTGACAATGGATAAAGCGAGTGACCGTGAACAAGGTGAGCTCTAGGTTTGTCTTCTGCTGTGAACAATATATTCACACGCGTAATGGTCAGCACCCCGCACCTCCAAAGTAGGAACTGGTCGTGGAGTTCTTGGCCATTTCACGCAGCATCGTTGGCCCCACGCGCCGAAGGAACTCGATCGTGCGCATCATTTCTCCCTCGCTCTCTGCATCGCCGCTCTTGGCTTTGCCCCCTTTTGAAGAGCTCGTCGTCGTCGCCGTGGCTTTTGGTTCTGTCTGCGTCGACCCGTCGACAAAGCCGTACAACGGGTCTGTGCTGCTCTCTGCGGTTGAAATCGCGTCGGTCGACGCGCCTGCATTCGCAGTCTTCTTGGTGCATCGGCTCTTGAAGCCCACGCTGCCGAGGACCACGTCCTGGAACATGATCAGTACGTGAGAAGCGCGATGAAAGCTGGCGAGTGTGGAATGTGCTGTGAACGAACCTGAGGAGTTCCCAAAGATCGCGTCTTTTCGTGACCTTGAGTACCAACAGCAATCAGAGAGAGAGAATCAAGGAGAGCGAGAGAGAAGAGTCTGAAGAGTCAAGGTACTTCAAGTACATCTGCTGTGCATTTTGCTTTTGCTTGTTTAAATCAACGTCTATCTGATACAACTAACCACGTTTATATATCCATATCTACCAGGAAACATTCGCTGCGCTCTCGCTGTCACTGCCGCAGCCGGCATCCGGACCGCAGCCCACGCCGCTCGAGGAGATCGGAGTCGGCGCCTTGCCGCGCATCGCCGCGCGGAAGAGATCGGCCTTGTACTTCTTGAAGAGCGACTTGAGACCGCCGCCATTGAGGAAGTTCTCTTCCACCTGGGTCAGCGTGAAGTTCACCTTGTGGCCCTTGACGCTCACGAAGCGGTTGCGAAGGTCGACCGTCACTTCCTCGCCTTCCGCTACCAGCTCGTGGAACTTCTCGTCCGTCACGACAATGCCCAACAGCGCGTTGTTCGGCTGGTTGCGCGCGTAAATGTACGCAAACGACTTGGCGATCACCGCCTGCACGCCGACCGCCTTGAGGCAGATCGCGGCTTCTTCACGCGATGAGCCACTTCCGAACGCCGTGCCCGCGACAATGATGTTGAATCCCTCGCGCACCTTCTGAACAAACTCCGGCTTGACGTACGCGAACGACTTGCTCGCGAGCACCTCGAGCTCGGTCTCGCACTCCTTTGGCCACAGCGGCGACGACTTGTTCAGACCCATAAACTGTGCTGGGATCACGGCGTCCGTATCGATGTTGTCGCCGAACACCTGCGCTTTACCCGTGAAGAGTGGCGGCAAAGCCGACTCAATCGCAGCGACCGCAGCCTGTTCCTGCGCGATCTGGACGGTTTCGTCGTCGTCACCACCAGCGAGCGTTGGTTTTGGCTCTGTGACCGTGTATCGCGGCTTAGTTGATTCGGCTGGCGCGTCCAACCAGTTGCGGTAACGGTTGAAGTCTTCCTTGCTGATCTTGGCGATGTACGGCGTCGGGTCGACCACTTCCATGTCGAAGCTCGACGCAGCGACACACGCAGCAGAGCTCAAGTTACCGATCGAGCCCTTGCCCATGCGGTTGCGGAAGTTGCGGTTCTGGCTCGAGAGCCACACTTCGTTCTCACCAGCAACATCGGCGCCAATGCCGACGCAGTAGCTGCACGATGGCACGCCGACAGTGAAGCCCGCTTCCTCGTAAATGCGGACGAAGCCCAGCTCTTTCAAGCGAGCGACGATCTCGAGACTGCCAGGCGTCACGCGACGGTGTCCCTTTGGCGATGGACGCTTGCCTTCCAACATCGCCTGCTGCAGCACCAGCGCACCGAGGATCAAGTCTTCCTGGGTGGTCGTGCACGCGCCAATGAAGCACCCGTCGAGCTTCATGCCAATCTTCTCGGTCACTTGGACACAGTTGTCTGGCGATGGGTACATCGCGATCAGCGGCTTCACGTCGCCGAGGTTGATGATGTGGTGCGCCGCATAGTTGCAGCCTTCGTCGGCGCGGAAGAACAGCGCTTCGTCAAAGTGCGACTCGCGTTCTTCAAGTACGCGCTGCGTGATGTCGTCGGCTTCGAACACGCCGGCAATGCCACCGAACTCGGTGCTCATGTTAGCAATCGCGAAACGCGCGTCGTCCGACAGGTGCTTCAAGCCTTCGCCGCCGTAGTACACGCAGCGCTCGAACGCCACAGTGTTGCGCTTCAGCTCGCCGAGAATGTGCAAGATCACGTCCTTGCCACCGATGCCGAACGCTGGCTCGCCGACAAACTCAATGTACACGACCTCAGGCACCTTGAACCATGTCTGCCCAGTCACGAGTGGCATGACGACATCGCCCGCACCAAGTCCAGCCGCGAAAGCTCCCATTCCACCGGCACTGCAGGTGTGCGAGTCGGCGCCGATCACGATCTGTCCAGGCTGCGCACGCTTGCGCGCAAACTCGGTGTGCATGATGGTCGTGTTTGGTCCCCAGAAGTCGGTGAGTCCGTGCTCCTGCGCAAAGTCGGTGGACAACTTGATGAGCGCCTGCTGCTTTGGCTGGTCGTTCACGCGCGGGTCGGTCGTGTGGTCGAGCGCGAGCCAGAAGCGGTCGGGGCGGTGCAGCTTGGGGCGGCCGATCGACTCGTGCATCGTGTCCATGGCCTGGAACGTCAGCTCACTGGCGATCGTCCAGTCGGCCTTGACGCACACGACGTCGCCGACGGTCACGAACGGCTGCTGCAGCCCCACGGCGTGGTGGCAGAGGATCTTCTCGATGACGTTCATCGGGGGGATCGCGGCGGCGGTTGTCTGCTGCTGCTGTGTGTCTGCCATCTTGTCTGTATGTGTGTGTGTGTGTGTACTGGCGGCTCTACTTCTCTGCTGCTGCGTAGGAGCGTGGAGATGCGGATATGGAATGGAGCTCCTGGTCGCGTCCGGTGGTCTCGTTCGCTTCTTGCTTGAAGCCTTTCGCTCAGAAAAACGGATACCGCATCCCCTGCTTGTTGTTGTGAGAAAGAGCTCTTCGTTTGCGCAAAAGAATGCCGGACGAAGGCTTTTTACGGACTTTTTACGGCTTTTTACGAGGTTGTTTGCGCATTCGGGAGGGAAAGGGAGTGCCAAAAGTGGCACAAACCATCTCAAAATGAGACGAGCGGAAGGAACTGGAATCTCCAGATTGGAAGCCTGCGCGCCGATCGCGAGAGAACAAGAGTTCTGGTGGTCGCGTGTTTGTTCACACGAATGCGCAAACTCGAGTTGCAGTGGGCAGCAGTCACTCTTGCGTTGAACAGAAGTATGTAGCCAAGCAACACAAGATCGCGGTGTCCTATACGTTTGGTATCCCATTGACTTGCTTTTCCTAACAGAAGTCCGGTGTCATCGTGTGCGTACGCGTGAACCAATGGTAAGTACCAACTGCAGGTGGGCTTTCCGTACGCAAAGAGCTTTAATGATACCTTAACGAGGAGCGCAGCAAGAACTGCGCATGTGCTGTATACACGAATGCGAAGATCACAAAAAGGGGAAAGGAGATCCTGGAGCAGGTATCGTTCGGTACAGTACAGTGGGCGAACTGATACGATTGCAGTGTGGTCGGTTGGCAAGCTGCAAAAGCAGCACAAACGCGCGAATACCAGCAGCAACAACAGTGATCAACATCTAAGTGAAATCCAACTCTAAACTCCGCGTTTGCGCATTCCCAACCCTGTCTGTCTCTGTCAGATTTTTACGAGATGTGCCACAAATGACAATATATCTTTGCTATACTTTCTATACAGTGCATATGTATACTTTGGACGTACTGGAACCACTCGAATTGTACGCCCTGCACTAGTGTACAGTCTGACCCGCAATAGAAGACTTCATTGGTGTGGCGCAATTTTTACACCACATTCGTGGTAATTACGAAAATGGCTCTTTTGTGAGCGCATCACCCACCCACCCACCCACCGTCACCTACCAAACCGCTCTGTAATGGCTCGTCGCTGACCAGGCACGTTCCCAACCAACACGCACCCCTACTTCCACCATCCTCCCATATCAACCTACCGTTCACAATACTACACTTTTACAATATAACACACAGAAAACATACTAAAATTAATACTACTGAATATAAGAAGAATACGAAGTTTAAAAAGGTAGTTGCAAACCTCAGTCTCCACTGGTTTTGCTTGTGATCCTCACTCACACAGTCTCACTGACGCTCGCTGGTGTTGAAGCAGACCACTGGCCGCAAGCAAGCGCTGCTGCCTTCCACGTCGAAGTGCCGCTCGCACCACCAGTCCGCCATTCGCACTCTCGTTCGTCTTCAATATCCCCATTAAGACCCCCGCCCCCCCCACCACCGCCACATCAACAGCCATGAGCCACGTCATCGTGAGCCGCAAGGTGGACGCCGCCGAGATCGCCGAGCCCTTCAGCGTCGCTGTGCGCCAGTACATTGCGCACGAGATGAGTGGCCACGGCCCCAAGCTCGTGGGCCTCTTGGCGCACGGCGACCCGGCCGCCAAGAAGTACGCCGAGTGGACCGGCAAAGCCTGCAAGCGCGACGGTGCGGAATGTTGTTTCTGCGTGTGTGTGTGTGTATCTGTCTGTCTGAAAGTGAATGAGCGGCGGTCATGAGGCTGACGCCATTGTGCTTATGTGTTGGGATCGCAGGCATCCGGTACGAGCTGCGCGAAGTGGAGAAGGACGACCTGCTCGAAGCGCTCGAGAGCGCCAACCACGACCCGGACGTGCACGGCATCATCGTCTACTACCCATGCTTCGGCACGTTCCCGTCGTTCTACGGCGGCACCATGGACGACTTCCTGCGCGACAGTATCTCCATCAAGAAGGACGTCGAGGTATGTAGAGAGAGAGTCAACCAGTCTCTAGCATGTCTGTCATGTCGCTTTTAGGCTCACATGTGATATCCACAGGGTCTCTGCCAGTTCTACCGCGGCAACTTGTACCGCAACATCCGCTACGTGGACGACGAGAAGACGCAAAAGTGCGTGCTGCCGTGCACGCCGCTCGCGATCGTCAAGATCCTCGAGCACCTGGGCGTCTACGACAAGACGTATGTTGCATTTCCGCCATGTCGTCTATCTATTTAGCAATGCAATTGACTAACATGCGGCTGTGAACATCTTGTTGTGTCGCTACTACAGCCAATCGGTCGGCAACCACCTGTCCGGTGTGGACATCACGGTGATCAACCGCAGCGACATCGTGGGTCGCCCGCTCGCGGCACTGCTCGCGAACGACGGCGCCGACGTGTACAGCGTGGACATCGACTCGCTCTACCTCTTCCGCCGCGGCAAGCTCATCAAGACCGAGGCGACGCCCGAGAGCGCGTGCAAGCGCTCGCGCGTGATCATCACGGGCGTGCCCGTCAAGAGCTACAAGCTGCCGCTCGCGTGGGTCTCGGAGAACACGGTGGTGATCAACGTCGCGTCGTTCAAGAACGTGGACGAGGAGGCGCTGCTGCAGATCCCGGGCGTGCAGTACGTGCCGCTGGTGGGCAAGGTCACGGTCGCCATGCTGCAGCGCAACCTGCTGCGTCTCTACGAGAACTTCCACATGAAGCCGAAGAAGGTCTGGCAGTAAACACGAACATGCATTTTGTTAACGAATGCTACCCGCGTACCCGCCACACTCTTACGACTTTATAACCGAAAGCAAATACAAGATCTGCATGTAGAGAACATCAACCCCACCACCATCATCATTTCTCTTGTGTGTGATTTAAAAAAACTAGTTCTAACGCTTTGACATAATAACTCTTACCGGTATCATCAGCTCCTTCTTCAGGCCTACAGCTGGTACGGGTCCGTGTACGAGAAGTCGTGGAAGACCTGGCTCTTGCCCAGCGGCACGCTCTCCGCCACGACCGAGTCCACCGCGTCCTGGCGCTTGAAGAACTCGGGCACGTTGTTCACCTCGCCGTCCTTGCGCACGATCGGCCGGAACGGCACGTCCACGTCGCGCTTGTAGAGCTTCTCCCAGTCCGTCTTCGCGAAGAACGGGTGCTCCATGATCTCGTTCGCACCCACAGGTCCCGAGCCTAATCGCTTCGAAGGGTCCTTGCACATGAGCCCACGCAGCAGCGACTTGGCTTCGTCCGAGAACTCGGTCGGCAGGCGGAGCGGGAGCTTGAGGATGTTCTCAAAGTTGCGCTTGCGGTTCGAGTTGAAGAACGGCGTGTACCCTGCGAGCATCTCGAAGATGAGCACGCCCAGCGACCAGTAGTCCACTGCTCGGCCGTACGGGATGCGTCGGATCAGCTCGGGGGCAATGTACTCGGGGGTGCCGCAGAAAGTCGACATGCCGTCCTTGCTGTCGAAATTGTCTCGTGAAAGTCCGAAGTCCGTGATCGCGATGAAGCCCTGGTCGTCCATCAGGATGTTCTCCGGCTTGAGGTCTCGGTACACAATGTTGTACGTGTGCAGATGGGAGATGCCGAGCACAAGCTGCGCAGCGTAGAATCGCGCGCGGTCTTCGTCAAAGTTGATCGCGCGCCGCAGGTGGAAGTGCAGCGTGCCGCCGTTATAGTAGTCCATGACAAAGTACAGCTTGGACTCGTTCTGGAACGCATACCGCAGCTTGACCATAAACGGATGGTCCACGCCCTGTAAGATGCGTCGCTCCGTCTTCGTGTGCTCGACCTGGTTCCTTGCAAACACAGCAGCTTTCTTGATCACTTTCATCGCGTACACCTTGCCGCCGCTGATCGCCGACTCGTACGTGTTTGCAGAGCTCGGCGATGGCGCGTTCTTCTTCTTTCTGCGCACCAGCATGACTTTGCCGAACGCGCCTTTGCCGACGACGCGCAGCAACTGGAAGTCTTCGATCGTGACGTGCTCGGGGGGTTGTGGGACGGCGCTTGGCTCCAAGTTCTCCGGACAAGACCGAGATTTCTGGCGCTGCAGCGGGTTCGAGCCCGACGTTCTCCGTCTCGACGTGGGCGAGCTCTTGATTCGCTCCGTTTGCCGTGCGCGCTGGATCATCTCCTCTTCCTTCAGCGCGTTTAATCGCACGGTCTTCGCTGCCAGTCGCTGATACTCGTACGCGCTCGGAGACGCCAGGAACTCAAATACTTCGTCCAGCACTGCTTTTGCTGTAAACGCCGGACTTTTGTTCGGTCCCTCGCACGGCCCCGCCGACAAGCACAGGCACCCAAACGTCATCAGCTGCGAGGTCGAGAGCGTGTGCGATATACCACTGTCCGCGCTGTCCGCTGTCGACGCGTACGACGTGGTGCTGTCGCGGTCGAGCGCGATCAGGTCTGTGTTCAGCGGCTCGTTCGAGCGGATCCAGCAGGCACTGTGCTGCGAGAACCAGCGCTTGAAGCCACTGCTCCAGCTCGGGGCGATCTTGTGCGACGACTCGATGAACGCCACGTTGCCCAGTCGACTCTTGAGCTCGTACTTGTACTTCTCCACGAGGTTCGCGACCAAATCGCCGCCGTAGCCATACGCGATGAAGTGGATCTTGTGCGCCGCGGACGGGAAAATGTACTTCTTCCACACGTGCTCGCAGTGCTCCTCCTGCGTGGATGAGCCATGGATCGGCAGCTTCTCCGGCACGCCGTCCTCGTCGATCATCACCTGCGTGTTCATGTTCGGGTTCATCACGAGCACGCCGTAACCCGCCTTGATCGCCGCCTGGAAGTACGGGATCATCGACCCGACTTTCACGCCGTCGTGCAGCAGCAAACTGCGACTCCAGATGCCGCAGCTCAGTCCCCGCGAACTGCACACGAACACGAGCAACTTCTCCGCGACGCTAAAGTTGTGCGACGTGTGGAAGATGCAGCGCGGCACATCCGAGTCCACCATCGTGCGGAAGCCGTCGGCGGTCGAGCAGATGCTCGAGGACGACGAGCGCACACTCATGCCACCGCCGCTGCTGTGCATGCTCATGTCCGGGTTGAATGACGACTCGACCGAGCTGCGGTCGAACTCGAGCGGCGGGATCGCCTGCTCCACGAACTGGAACTCGTGCAGCATGCGCGTGTGCACGTACTGGATGAGCCCCTTGAGCACTTCCTCGCCGTGGGTGCGCATCTCGTCCTTGGTGATGCGCGCGCTCGTGGCCTTGTTGCGCACCTCGCCCTCGTCGTTCATCTCGAAGCGGTCGTTCGACCACTCGGCCGTGTGCACGGGCGGCATCGCGTCCTCCGAGATCGTGTCCATTTCCCTGTTCCGTTGTGATCGCCACCAACGCCACATGGTGTTAGCAAATGAATACAAGTTCAATACACCCACACGGCTCACTCGCACTCGCATTCATCATACATTCAACATACACGCCTTTCCACACTTTCCACATTTTTTTATAGGAGAGAAAGGGGCATAATAATGAAATGTTCGTTCGTACCAGATCGTGCCGACGGGCCGCCGCGCGAGGCTCAGGTTGCTCACGCCGTCGATCACCGGCGCGAGCGTGATGGAGCCGGACGAGCTGCGGCTGTTGCCGCCGCCGCCTGCACCGCCATTGTTGCCGCCGTTGCCGTTGCCGCTCTTGCGGTACGTGTGCTGCCACTTGACCTTGATCATCGCTCAGCCCTTCGACGTTCGTGTATCGGCTAGATGGTGAATGCGAAAGTGCGGATGATCCCGATCGAATACGATCGCTCACGGAGCAATCAACAAAGCAGACAAACAAACAGGTAGACAGGTAGACCAGTAGACAGACAGCAAGATGGTGGTGATGGTGCGTAGCGCCTTCTCACTGCCTCGATGGTGATGGAGAATCCACTCGCGCGCGCGCTTTCCTGCTTGTTCTTGTTATCTTATGTGGTGCTGTTGTTGAGTTCGCGTGAGTGTCGCTTGAAAATGTATTGCGTCGTTGGTAGTACGGTACGGTACTGCCGGTGATGTGGCGGCAGAAGCAACGGGGAGAGGAGGGCTTAGTGTACCTAAGTGTGTACGGGCTGAGTGCATCTTCACTGGAAGAACACGGAGAACTGTACGTACACGGTCCTTGTAAACCTGCACTCGCTCTTTTATTCGAGGGAACAGAGGGAAGATGGTAAGCACAACAACACAAGCAGCTGTTGTGTACTTACGTTCACATACTCAAAAGGAAAGGAAAAGGAGCCTTTCCAAAATGAAGCTATCTCTTTGTCAAGTAATATAGCTGCGCACCCACACGTACGGCTGGCTCGGCTGGTCTTTTCTAGCCTTTGCAGTTATCGTTGGTGTGCATGGAGCAAGAGGGAGTCTCGGATTCTGAACTTTACCACTTCACCTCCCATCGCCAACGTAGCACCGCAACACACCAGCACACACACAGTGTGTACGGAAGGAGTCAGCGTATTTCAAACTGACTCTTTTTTGCGATGGGTCAGTGCTGTCGGTCTCCACACACAAAGTCCAGCCCAAAGGCTCCTGTGCCAGTCCAGTACACTGTGTGTACCGTATTTGTGTGTTTGGTTGTGTGTGGATCCGGTGCGTCAGAGGGAAAGAGTCCGTACACCATCTGAGTCCACAGCAAACAAAATGATGCTAACTGCAAACTTACGGTTTTGAGAGATTGAAAATAAGGGACGCGGTTTCGTATTTAAGTGAAATTTCGAGAAAAAGCCGTTTTTGTGTTTGTCGAAAATAGAATGCAAGGGCCAGACACAAAGGAACGGATGGAAGAGCACGAGGACAAACAAGCGGCGCCGAGCGAGGAAGGAGAGCGTGCGAACAACGCCAAGGAAGAGGAAGACAGTGGCGACACCGACGGCAACGACGACAACACAAGCATTGGGAAGAGTGAGGCGGACGAGGAGGAGATTGCTGGCCCGGACGAAGCCGACGACAGCGGCCGTGACGCCGATGCTGGTGGTGCCAGCGAAGAGGAGCGTTATGACGACCTCGCGCTCCACGACAATATTCTTGAGGACAACGCTACGATTGTGATCGCAGACGACCCGTGTAAGCCGAGCTGTGTCGGCGACTATTCTTCCTTCCTATTTTACTTGGGAACGATTGCGCCGCGAGTTTAAAATTTTTGCAGAGGTTGAGTGCGCGGTGCAGAGGCTCGAAGGCCAGCAGGAAAGCAAGTGCAGCAGAACAAGCGAAAGAAAGGACCCGACAAGAAGAGGAGGAGAGCAAGGAGGCAGACGCTGAGCTGTCAGGCGCGCCAAAAAAACGGAGTCAAGATCGCGCCCTGCCCGGTGAGTCCACGCTGCGAAAGCTCATGACGAAAAAGTGCCCGGACATCAAAATTGGATCACCGCGCTCGAACGTGTGCGACGTGTGTTGTAAGGATGGACCACCACTCATAAACGTGTGGCCATTATCATTTTCTCTATATTCATTTTCTCCATACATTAGGATAGCAAAAGAACAAGTAGCATAAACATTGGGTGCGTGCCCCACGACTTGGGTACGCGCTTTAGGTTGAAGATTCGTTTTATATAGTTTAGAAATCAAAAGAATCCAGTAGGGGTAAAGACACGGCAGCATCTGTGTCCTACGGCATAGACACGCGCCTGTGTCCTACGGCCCATGTCCTACCCACAGGGCGCCCCCTCTGGACAAGAAACAAAGAGGCAAGAAGGCAGGAACAAACAAGCACGAGATAGACTCTCACTTCCCAATTAACCATCAACAACAATAATCACTTCTCCTCAAGCTCGTCTTCGTCTTCTCCTCCTCTCCTCGACGCCACCCACTCGCCGCAACATGACCGTCCGATCCACACCACTTCTCTCCAACTTGCTTCCTCGCTCGCTCTACGCCAGACCAGCGCTCATCTCGCTCGGTCCTTCGGCTGCTCTACAGTCCGTACTCGCTAAAGTACGTCGTCCTCCTTACATAGAGCACCACGAAGACCATGTTGTTGCCGTCTCGCTCGACATACACACAGTGGTCGGATTCGCACTTGATGAAACCGAACTTGAGCATGAACTCATCGATGGTCTGGTTCCACATCCGCGGCGCTTGCTTGAGTCCGTACAACGAGCGCTTCAGTTTGCACACGTAGTCTGGGTGATCTTGGTCGACGTACCCGTCGGGTTGCTTCATGTAGATGTCTTCGTCGAGTACGCCGTTGAGGAACGCAATCTTGACGTTCATTTGGTGCAGCTTGAGATCGTATTTGGCGGCCAGGCTCAGAATGACCCGAATCGACGTAAACTTGGCCACTGGTGCGAACGTTTCTTCGTAGTCGATGCCATACTTCTGCGAGAAGCCCTTCGCAACGAGTCGTGCCTTGAATCGCTCGATCTCACCATCTTGGTTCTCCTTGACCTTAAACACCCACTTGCAGCCGATAGCCCTGCGTCTTGCTGGAAGTGGAACCACGTCCCAAGTGTCATTCTTGCTGGTATTCGGAGTCGCACGCTTCCTTCCACTTGCTCGCGTCGCTGGATTCTATCGCCGACTTGAATGTCGTCGACAAATCTCCCACTGAATACACGACGTGAGCGCCTTCTTCGTCATCTCGATCAGTCGATGTTCGTGGCGCCGATATTCCATCTAGCGACGAACGCGGACCTGGCTTGGGCGTCGGTTCAGCTGCACTCGTGCGACTGACACCACCAACCCGCTTGAGCACAGGCGGTTCCGACAGTGCTTCGAGCGACTTGGTGCGCTGGTGTCGCTTGGTGCCGGATTGAAAGTCGACATTGGGTTGCGGCGGCGGTGGCGGCGCTTCCTCTGCTGGTTCGTCTTCCATCTCACGGTCGCCATAGTCACCGACTTCATACTCTTCATCTTCTTCGTCTGTCGCATCGTCATCGCCTCGAACCGCGACAGACTTGTTCGCCGCATACCCGTGCTTGCCACTGTCGAACGTGTCTTTCAGGAATTGCGCGTCGCGACTTACGACGATCCGGCCACTCGACAGTTCTTCAAACCGATACGCTTTCTCATGCTCCGAGTAGCCGAGGAAACGACACAGCTTCGATCGTGCGTCTAGCTTCGACCGTTTCTCGTTTGGTACGTGTACATACGTGCGGCATCCGAACACCTTGAGATTCTTCAACAACGGCTCCGTCTGCGTCCGCACTTCATGTGGCGACTTGTCGTGGCCGATCGCTCGCGTGGGACAACGGTTGCGCAGGAAAGTTGCTGTCACGACCGCTTCGCCCCAGTACTGTTTGGACAGACCGGCATGCTCGAGCATGCAGCGCGCACTCTCGACCAGCGTCCAGTTCATGCGCTCGGCAACGCTGTTGAGCTACGGCGTGTACGGTGGTGGGAACTGCTGCACGATGTCTCGATCGCGGCAGAGCGTCGCGAACTTGCTTGACGCGTATTCATCGCCGTTGTCGCTCCGAAGTGCCTTGACGCGCTTGCCGGTCTGGGTCTCCGCAAACTTGACGGATTGCGCGAACTTGTCCAGTACTTCCGACTTGCTTCGCAGGAGGTACACCACGCAGAACCGCGACTTGTCGTCGATGAACGTCACAAAGTACCGCTTGTCGTTGAACGTCGACGTCTGCATCGGTCCGCACACATCACTGTGCACGACATCGAGCAGATTCTTGACACGCTCGGGCGCTGTCGACTGGAAACTGACGCGAGTTTGCTTGCCGAGTGCACAGCCACTGCAGAGCTCCCACTTGTTCACCGGCGTGATGTCCATGCCGATGCCGAGATTCTTCTTCACGATGGCGTCGAGACCACTGTGCCTGATGTACCCGAGTCGGAGGTGCCACAGGCACTACTTACCAGCTCGCGGGTTTTCCGCAGCAGCGCTTGCGACTCTCGCAGGCTCCGTTTGCACCGGCGTCATGCATGACTTGAACAGACCCTCGCCTGCGCGCTCGCCGATCTTCCACTTCTTGTCCTTGAGGTTCACGAAGCAGGAGCTGGTGTCGAAGGTCATCGGCGCGACGTCCTTCGTGAATCTGCCGACCGAGAATAGATTGCGCGTCAGCTTGGGGATATGCCACACGTTCGTGAGCACACCCTTCTTGACGCTACTCGGAGTCTGCATCGTCATGACGACATCGCCGCTGCCGATCGCCTGCACAACACCGTTGTCCGCAAGGTGCACGTCGACTGGACCGACCGTCTTGTAGTTTATCATGAACCGCTTTGAGTACGACATGTGCTTCGTCGCACCTGAGTCGATCAGCCACGTCGAACTAGACTTGCCGTCGTCGCCACTGCCCTTGCCGACTGCGAAAAGGAAATCGCCGGAGCCTTCATCATGGTTGTGCGCGACATTCGCGCGCTCTGTACGCTGTCGATCGAGGTTGCCATGGATCCGCGAGGGACACTCCGCGATCCAATGACCAGTCTTGCCGCAATAATTGCACGCGCTAGTCTTCTTGCCTGGCCGCTCATTGCGCTTCTTGTCGCCTGTCATGAACGCTTGGCCAACCGCGACTCCGTCGCCGCCTTGCTCCTTGCGCTTCATGTCTTCGTGTAGGAGCCGAGACGTCACGAGTTCCCATGTCAGCGTGTTGGAACGCGATTCCAACGCCGTGATGAGGAACTGGTACGACTCGCTCAAACTTCCGAGAAGCGTGATCACCAAGTCGTCCTCGCTGACCGGAGCGCCAACTGCGTTGAGCTGTTCCGTCAGCGTCTTCAACTTGTTGATGTGCTGTAGCACATCGTCACCTTCTTCCATCATCGTCGTGAAGAAATGTCGACGAAGAAAGAGCTTGTTGGCGAGGCTCTTCTTCTCGAAGTGTTCTTCCAGCTTCGACCATGCATCGTGCGCACCACTCGACGAGCGCACCAACTGCAGTTGCGAGTCTTCCATCGCGAGACAGATGATCGCCATCGCCTTGCGCGACTTCTTCCGAAACAGCGCTTGGTCGCTCGGTGTCTGGCAGTGCTCGAGCTTGACTTCACCGCTGACGACTTCCCAGAGCTCGCGTTCTTCGAGCACCATCTGCATCTTGAACTTCCAGATGTGGAAGTTAGTTCCATCGAACTTGTTGATGCGGGCGGTGGATGAGTCCATGGCGGCGTAGGAGGTGGTGGTGGCGGCAGAGTTTGCGGGGCTTGGGCTCATAACCTGTTGAGCAGACACTTGAATGGTTGGATGCAAAATGCAAAGTGATTGATTGAATGAGGTCCTTAGTTCACATGCACACATGCTACCTCTAAGCCTACTGGATTCCTGCTGGATTCTCTACTGGATTCTTGTCTGTACTATCCACTAGG
>JAASFI010000599.1:0-22295 GCA_023333705.1 Globisporangium viniferum | reverse complement strand
TCGAGGGTGTACACATTTCCCGAGCTGTAACGAGCAAAAGAACGATCGCCAACAACGACAAGCTCGTGTGCTCCTCTGCAGCGACCGTCGAACGCTGCAAGTCCGGATGTTCATTCATTAGCGTCCAACGAACTGTGAGTGTCCCCCCAAACAAAGGTCTCACTATCCAAATTTTCTCGTCGACAGCAACAAGATAGCCACATCTCTCTCGCCATGTTTCGCCACGTCACAATCCTAGGAACCATCGCGGTCATCGCAACTGCCACAGGTTCTTCGTATGTAAATACTGCCACCCCCGAACTCGGTTTCAAGACGGTCAATCTCACCACGAGAGCAACCACCGTCGTCACTGAAGCACGCGCCGATGACAGTGGATCAGCCCTGCCGCCCCACATCCAGTTCTCCATTCGCAATGGAGGAGTCAAGAGCCGCGGCGTAAACCTTGGCGGGTGGCTCGTCACCGAGCACTGGATGACCCCCGAAGCCGAGTTCTACAACGGACTGAGCAACGACGCCAAGCAAGGCGGCGAGTACGCCGCCATCACCAAGGCCGAGAACCAGGACACCACGCGCGCGCTCATCAAGAAGCACCACGAGACGTTCATCACCGAGGCGGATATCAAAGCCATCGCCGACGCCGGACTCAACACGGTGCGCGTGCCGGTCGGCTACTGGATCGCTGGCTTCGACAATGACGACTCGTCCAACCAGAAGCAGTGGGCCGTGTACACCAAGGGTACGCTCAAGTACCTGGACGTGCTCATCCGCCAGTGGGCCAAGACGTACAACGTCGCCGTGCTCGTGAGCATCCACGCCGCCAAGGGGTCGCAGAACGGCCAGGACCACTCGTCGCCAGCCGTCCAGGGCAAGTCCTACTGGAGCGACTATCCCGAGAACGTCGCCAACACCGTCACGCTCGCCAAGTTCTTGGCCGACAGATACAAGGACGACGCGGCGTTCCTCGGCCTCGGACCCATGAACGAGCCGACGCTGACCACGAACGAAGCCGTGCTCTACAAGTACTACGAGGACGTGTACAAGGCCATCCGCGCCACAGGCAACGACTGCGTGCTCAGCGTCGCGCCGCTGCTCTACAAGCAGAACCCCGAGACCATGATCGGCTTCATGCAGGCGCCGCAGTACACGAACGTCTGGGTCGAGTGGCACCCGTACTTCGTCTGGGGGTACGAGCAGATCTCGACGAACGACCTCATCAACGTGTCGGTCAAGAAGGAGTTCCAAGGCAAGGTCAACAAGTGGCACGCGCGCCAAAACCACAACCGCCTCTTCTTCGGCGAGTGGAGCTTCGCGACGTCCAACAACAAGTTCGGCGACGACAAGAACCGGTTCTACGAGTTCGCCGAGGCGCAGGCGAAGGTGCAGAACCAGGCGGAGGGCGGCTGGACGTTCTGGAGCTGGAAGGTCTCGGGCGACTCGGGTTATCACGACTGGTCGCTGCGCAGCGTGCTCCGCGACGCCAAGCTCAAGAAATTCCTTCTTGGCAACTAACGGACTCGCCTCAGTCAGGCTCTTGATGATCCAAGAGGTCTCGTTGAACGCGGGTCTCAGAGCTGAAGTTCGAGGTTTGCTTTACGCGTTCGGGTTATACTGTGGTATGCGAGGTGAAAAGCACTATGTCGACGCAATCAAAGCAGGTAGCTTAGACCATAATTCTCTAACACTAACGCAATATACGACCGTTTTCAGTCACTTCCGTGGCAAGTATTTCGTGTGGGGGTCACCTCAACAAGGGTTACCCACTCGTAGTACCATACGAAAGTTGGCGACAACAGCACGATCATATTGCTGGTATTCGTTCGTTCACACAAGCAGCTCCGTGATTCTGTGACCGGCCTGAACAAACCAGTTTGCCAAGGGATAAACTCTGTTGCTTACAAGCTAAAGAAGAGGGAAATCTTGCCCTGACTCTAGCTCATGTCTACGTCATGGGTGTCGGATGTATTGAGCTCTGTTAATCTCTAAAAGTTAGGAAGTCAACCACCCGTGTTTCCATGTCAAGTTTAGAAGATTGAAGGCGAAACTAAGGTCTCGATCCAGCTCCGTGGCCAGCGACTGGGATCCTCCTCACGCTAAGCTCGTGGGGTTTGTCATTTCAGATGTCGGATAGAAAAGCTGAGCTCGCGAAGCCAGGAGCCTACTTTCTGTCGAGGGCCTCCATTTCAAGTCCGTCCGTTTCAAAAATCAACTTTTTGTGGTGGGTATCCTAATACGACAGTAGGGTATAAAATAATCACACAAACAGCGTCGATACGAATACACAGAAAAGAAGTGTGCGGTTGTTTCAATTACTACAGTATTTTTTTGTACTGATAAAATATGAGAACTGAGGCGGAATGTGCGACTCAGTTCTGGGTCAAACTCGACTAACAAGTTCAGACGCAGCTGCGACTCTATTCATTTCAAAATGAGTATTTAGAATTATGTATATTTGTAGCATGTTATAGACGTAAAGTGATACAGTATTTTAATTCTTACTTTTATACCGAGTAAATTTATAATAAAAAGGTATGAATAAGAAAATGCACAAACTGAACCCATGTTGACTGACTGCCTTGCGTCTAACGTGCTCCCCACTTCCTCCCAGCAGCTTGCGTGTGCACTCGCAAGCGTGTAAATCCGATTTCCTCTCTGTGAACACCTTGCTTGGCAACGCAAAGCGACCGATCGCAAACACTCAGTCGATTTCGAGCTCCCTGCAACATGGCGGTGTGTTGTGCATTTCGAGGAGTAAAATGTTTCTATCTAAACACTTTCCCAAGATTTCTTTCGCGCCTACCTTGTGGCTCGGTTTCCATCAATTGGCAGAATCAATTGCAAGACAAGCTGCAAAAAAAATTAAAAAAAGCTTGCAAGTGTAGCAAAAAAGCAAGTTCAGCTAGGCATTCGGTTTCACTCCGTGAACAGTGCAGGAACGCGTGGCGAACTGTGTCCGTAACGGACTGTTAAGGCGACCTGCACTTTTGTGGGCTGAACGAACGGTTAAGTTTGTGGCCCCACATACAAACTCCAAGTGGTAGAGTTTCAGTTTGCAGGTACTCCCTGTCGTCCAGTCCATCGAAATCGAAGAAGTCGAAGCCGAAGCCGAAGCCGAAAACCAGATGGCAGTGACGCGATTCAAGAAAAAAGACAACAATGAGTGGCGCGAATAGAAAACTTGGTGATCAGTTGGCATTCGTACCGTAAGATCTTATTGATCGTGTATCAGATTCCTGAAGTGGTGACAGGCAGACAAGCCAAGCAAACTCAAAATGCAAAGCTGCTGAGGCTTTACAATGCGACGACGACAATGGCGCGTGTCCATCTGGCGATCTCTGGAGCCAAGCAAGTTAGAGTCTGTGCATCTGGCGAAAGAGAGCGAGGCTGTCCGCATGCTGTCTGCCTTTCATTTGGGTCCCCACGCAAGAAGCGCAGCTGAACACCCACCCAAACTCCAACGCATCCTCGCTGGTCGTTTGGCTCAAATCTCCCCTCTCGCAAGCCTTGTGTTTTCGATTTTGTATGAGAAACTCAGCTTGCTTGCTGCTGGCCTGAAACGACCATCTGGTATATCCAGGCAACCCAGAAACACGAGCAACAGAAAAGAAAGCCGGTCCGCCCACAAATGGCTCCAACCCAAGGTGCCTCTTTCTTTCGAAGAACTTCCTTCCTCCGCCGCCGCGCTTCTCCGCTGTGGCAGATCTCAATTTGCGTCCGAGGCAGCAGTCCACCAGTCCAACTCAAGTCAAGCACCTCTACACATCCCACTCCGTTAGCTAGCGATGTTGCGCCGAACCGCCTGCCTGCTGTCTGCGTGCGCTGCTCTTGCGGCCACGCTCGCCTCTACCTCTGCGGACGCAACGACGATGTCCTCGACCAGCGGATACAACTTTCACAATGTCCAAAACATGACCAACTCGACCGTGGGCTACGCGCGCGCGGCCGACGATGCTGGCGACAACGAGCAGGAGTCCGCGTCCTACGACACGGGCTCGCTCAATGTAGAGCCGGCGCAGATCTCGTTCACGCACGTGCAATCCAGCATCCGCAACGGCCAGACGAAGAGTCGTGGCGTGAACCTCGGCGGCTGGCTCGTGGTTGAGAACTGGATGAGCAAGGAGGCCGACTTCTGGCGCGGCGTGAGCGCGGACGACGCGGCCGGCGGCGAGTACACGGCCATCACGAAGGCTGCGAGCCCCGTAAGCCCTGCGACCATCCGCTCGAACCTGCGCAACCACCACAACACGTTCATCACCGAGGCCGAGATCAAGGCGATCGCGGACGCCGGGCTCAACACGGTACGCGTGCCCGTGGGCTACTGGATCGTCGGCTTTGACAACGACGACCCATCCAACAAGGCCGAGTGGAAGGCGTTCACCAGGGGCACGCTCCGGTATCTGGACCTGCTCATCAAGAAATGGGCCAAGACGCACAACGTCGCGGTGCTCATCAGCATCCACGCGGCCAAGGGCTCCCAGAACGGCGCGGACCACTCGTCCCCGTCGGTCAAGGGCAAGGCGTACTGGAGCGACTTTGACGAGAACGTCGCGAACACGCACTCGATGGCCAAGTTCCTCGCTGCTCGGTACAAGAACGAGGACGCGTTCCTCGGCATCGGATTGCTCAACGAACCGAATGGATCGACCAAGGAGGACGTGCTCTACAAGTACTACGAGGACACGTACAAGGCGATCCGCGGCGACGGCAACGACTGCGTGCTCAGCGTCGCCCCACTACTCTACAAGCAGAGCCCGGACTCGATGGTTGGCTTCATGTCGGCGCCTCAGTACAAGAACGTCTGGGTCGAGTGGCACCCGTACTTCGTCTGGGGATACGAGCAGACCTCGGACGATGATCTGATCAACGTGTCGGTGAAGAAGAACTTCCAGGGCGATGTGACCAAGTGGAACGCGCGCGAGAACCACAACCGTTTGTTTATTGGCGAGTGGAGTTTCGCGACCGCGGGCAAGTTCGGCAACAGCCAGGAGAAGTACTACGAGTGGGCTGCCGCGCAGGTGAACGTGCTCAACCAGGCGGAGGGCGGCTGGACGTTCTGGAGCTGGCGCATCTACGGCGACGAGACCGGATTCAACGGCTGGTCGCTACGCAGCGTGCTCCGCGACGAACGCTTCAAACAGATTCTGTTGCCGAGCAGCACGACCCAGCAGTCGTAAAGCAATCAAGTCCGTTAGTGAGAAAGGGAAGACGAGGTCGTCTGTGTCGCGACCGATAGTTTCTGTAGATGACCGTGGAGCTCCAACTGCAAAGCTGGCAGCTCCACATGGAGGGAAAAATGAGTACGTTGTGCATTGTGATTAATGCAAAATAGTTTTGAAGTCGTCAGCGATAGCAATGAACCAGTCAACAACAACAATTAGAGCAAACGCGCATCGAATCCTCAAGGTGCTCACTCACATTTTGGAGCTCTTCGTTTTTGGCAAAATTGATTGACAAGCATCACACAACGATCTTTCGGCAAACCTCTCCAAATCGATACTCACGTGTCTTTGACGTGAAAAGGAAAAATGAATTGTAAAATCTGAATTTAATCTGTTCCCATTTTCTAAATGGAAAGTGTGGTCTAAATGCAGAAGGGATTTCCAAATCCCGTCGAAGTCAACGTGAAATGTGAAAAAAGAGCTTTTCAAAACGTGTCGAAATCCAAAGCAAAGCAAAAAAGGACAAACTACACGAGAAAGATGGCGACTGCAATGGCGACGGCGGTGGCGCCTTCGAGCGTCAAGGACGTGAGGCTCAGCGCGAAGCAGGAGGCGCTGCTGCACTCGCTCGAGCGGCGGCTGCAGCTACGCGTGCAGGCGGAGAGCAACGCGCTGCTCATGCAGCAACAGCACCAGAAGCGCAGCGACTTCCCGCAAGATGACGATAGCGAGTCCATCCCTGCTGCGAGCACGATGAAGGAGTTCCTCAGCAGCCGCGTGGCTCAGTCGCTGCGTCACGCAGGTGACGTAAAGCAGAACGGAGGTGGTGGTGAAGAGGGAGTTGACCGAAGCGGCCACACGCTCGCGCAGTTTGCGTCGAAAGTGGACGCGTGTGCTGCCGACTGGACGCAGCTGTACGCGCACGCGCATCAGTCGTTCGCGCTCGTGGAGGAGATGGAGGCGAGCCATGCGCAGGTGGCGTCCAAGACGCAGGCGCTCTACGACAGCTTCGAGAACGTGCTGCAGCAGGTGGAGGCGCTGAACACGCGTGTGGACGTGATCGCGGCGCCGATGCCGCACTTCACGGCGATCGATCGCATCGCGCAGACGCTCGGCTTTGGCGTCAAGTTCGCGTCGCCATCGACGGGCGCGAAGACGGGCAGCGGCGCTGGCCCAGTCACTACGAATACGATCCAGACGCAGCAGCCCGTGCAGGTGTTCCAGCACAAGCGCAACATTGACCCGACAACCAAAGCGTTCGACGACGCGCTTGTGAAGATTGACGCGTCCGTGGCATACCTTGAACAGCATGTACGTATTGTAGTATCGTGTATCCTTCTATTGTATATTGATTAAGAATTGTGTCCTATCGCTCTATGGCACCTAGGACATGGTACTGATTCTAGAATGTTATTGTTCTAATCTTGCCTGAAACAAATGAACAGCTCGAGTATCGCGACGCGGTGTGCTACATTGAAGCCTATCGAGCGCTGTCAGCGGGCGGCATCCAGTGTTTGAAGGAGTACGCGATCAACGGACTGGAAGCCGCGAAGGACGCAGTTTACGAGGCGCTCACAAAGGCAAATGCGACGACAGCACCCGCCACTTCGCTGGAGATCGACGAAGCATCGCCGTACTATGTGAACTTCCAGCTTGTGGCGCCGGCGCTCGTCGCTGTCGCCAAGCAGCTCGAGCGCCTCACGACCTCCGCGTCAGCGATGTCCAACCAGAGCGCGTTCACTGCGAACCAACTCGCGCTCAGTGAAGTCTGCAACGCGTACGCTACGCAGCGCGTGCAGTTGCTGTCGTCCGTGCTCTCAGCGGCTTTTGATGCGGCGAGTCAGTCGACGGACATTGTGAATCTGGTAAGAGCTCTTTAAACTTGTCCGTGAAGTATACTGAATCCTCTAACGCTCGCTATCGTTGGGTGGTTTTGCTGGACGGTATAGCTGCGAGTGAGCTGCGCGTACTTGGTGAAAGTGTGCGATGCCGAGTTCCGCTTGTTTCTCAAGATCTTTGGACGTGAGCCTCGCGACTCGCTCTTCGTCTTCCGGAATGAGAACAACGAGGCTGAGGAAGGCGACGACGGCACCGAGACCCCATTCGAGTACGTTCTCAACAAGTTTGCATTGATGAACATCAGCATGCCCAACTGAGAGTGTTCTTGTTTTTTTTCGTTCTGTAGGCGTATGATCTTCCAGGTGAGCGGACTGCTGTACAATGTCGTGCGACCGCAGATGCTGCAGCAGAAAGACCTCGAAGCGCTCTGTGAGATCATTCAAGTGCTGCAGAGCGAGATCATCGAGAGCGTCATTCAGCCGCGCGCTGCGACGGTGGGCTTCACTGAGCCCGTGATGCACCGCATGATCCAGGACGCGCAAGAGCGACTCATCCTCTGCATGCAAAAGTACATTCGCGACGAGATCGAAGGGTTCACACCGACAGCCGCGGATCTCGACTATCCCAACAAACTGGTGAACAGCTCGGGATCGATGTACGCCACGTGGTACCCGTCGCTCGAACACACACTGCTCTGCCTCTCGAAAGTGTACCACTTTGTCAACGTACGTGATGTAATCCCTAAAGTTGGGGTCTTGGTGATAAGCCAATCTAACTTTGTGGAGTTGTTCGTTTTGTGTGCTTTGTGTCGATCTGTAGATGGAGATCTTTGAAGAGCTGGCTCAGGACGCGATCCAGATCTGTACGGTGTCGTTGAAAATGGCGTCTGCCGACCTGACGGCATCGAAAGGCGCTCTCCATGGGACGCTCTTCCTGGTCAAGCACTTGCTGACGCTGCGCGAACAGATCACGCCGTTCGACATCAAGTTCTCGCTCACGAACAAGGCACTCGACTTCACGAGCAGCTCAGACGCGATGAGCCACTTGCTGTCTGAGATCTCGACGATCTTCTCGTTCTCGTACGAGAACGCACTGGTGGGGCTTTTCACGAACGCCATCCCGCAGATCCAGGAAACGACGTCAGACGTGAAGAAAGAGCTGGAGCAAGAGCTCAAGAAGAGCTGCACGTCGTTCATCGAAGCGGTCTTGCAGCAGACCGCGCAGCCACTCTTGACGCTGATGAAGCAAATCGCAGATGTGCAGGCAAGAGGTCTCAAGTCGAGCACGCCACAGGATTTCCGTCAATTCAAGTTCGCCGCCCCGGAAGAAGTGAACAAAGTGCTCACGAGTGTCTCTGCGAAGCTGCACGAGAGCCTGCCCGAGGTTCTCGCCACCATCCATCTCTACCTGAGGAATTCGTCTACGGAAACCATTCTATTTAAACCAGTTCAGGTACGAGAACCACGTCATGACATTGCTACACTTGACTTTCCGTCTTTACTCACCAAGTTGTTCTTCTTTGTACTTGCAGCGCAACTTGCTGGACGCCGTCGAGGGTCTGAAGGCGTTGCTGGAGCAGACGTACACGACAGCTGAGCTCCAGCCCTGCAGTCACACCTTCCATCTTATCATCCAGCAGCTGAGAGCGCTATAACCTTTTCCGCTGCTGGGTATTGTTCACTTCTGCACGGCTGGCACTTCTTCGTTGTCACTGTACACCGCTGACGTTAATAAATAGGATAAACACTCGCGCGACTTGACGCCAAGGCGCCGCTGACTCTCACCGCAGCGGATATTCTCCACGCGCTCGTCTTTCTTTCTGCTTTCATGAGACAACAGCGTTTGCCGGAGCTGGCGGAACGTCGTGTGTGCTGAAGAAACACCTGCGGCTTTCGCAGCACTGAGCCCCGGTACCTGCGTCAACATCATCTGGTAGATCTCGCTCACTGTGAACTGAGTCTTCTTGCGGAACAGTGAGTTGAACGTGGCAAAGCTCTGCGCCGGATGGCAGAAAATCTGCTCAAAATCTTTTCGCGTCGCTTGCATCGGCAGCTTGCATGCTGATGCAGTCGGATGTTGAAACTGAAGTGCCTCTGAGTTTCGGCATTTCTCTCTCGGAAACTTGGCGAGCAATCGCGAGTGCACAGCAGCGAGGAAAGCGACTGTCTCATCCGCATTCTGACACATCTGCACGAAGAACTGGTTCTGTACCTGGGTGCGACAGAGCGCGGTTTGCAAACCCCCAGAGCGAACAGTGGTCTGCTGACTGAACGATCCCTCAACCAAGTAGATGATGTGCGTCAGCCCACTTGCTCGGAGGCGGATCTTCTGCTCAGTGTATCTGGAAAATTGCCACGCTGATAGTTAGAACTGCTCACTGAGCTGAAGGGCTTGAATGAGAGACAACTCAGTACCTGCGATCAATGATACTCCCCGATAAATCGCGCACTTCCTTTCTCTCCACGATGGCATTCAGCACAAATTCTACAAGGCAGCAACAAGTAAACCTATTAGTGGGTCAATCACATGATATAGCCACTGCCTTTGCCAAAGCCACAAACAAAAGAAATCGCACCGCTGACTTCTCTATTCCGGTAGCGCTTTGCGACCCACTGCACGTCACCGACATTCAGAGCGCGCACTTCACACGTGACATTGCGCTCCAGCAGCTTGCGCTCGAGGATGTTGCGGTTCTGTCTCGACAGAATCTCTCGATGGTCGAGAATCAAGACGAGCTCCCACTCATCGGACTCTGATATGATCCCAGAATCAATGTCGGACTGTGGTTCCGTCTCATGAAAAGTTTGCGACTGGGATCCCGAGACCGACGGTTCTTCGTCTGGCTCGTACTCGAAACTGTAGTTGTGGTCGTTATTGGTGTTGGTGTCGGCAAACGAAGAGACAGGAGGCGGACCGGCAGACGCTCGTACTGTCTCCGCTTCAGACTCCGAGTCTTCATCTTCACGGCCACTTGCAATCAGCTCCTCTTCTGAGTCGGAGAGCTCGATGCAGATGACCTCACTGGGGTTAGTTGTTGAACGGGGAAGTACAGCAGCAGGAGCAGCAAGTGCTGACAAAGGAGCTGCAAGAGGATGCGGCTCGACTCGCGGAGGTGGAGGTACTGACATTGCACTGCTATATAATGGACTTGAAGTACTGAGTTGATCTTCGGCGACGCTCGGCAGTTTTCCTGGACAGAGTTTGACGCTACGCCTCCCTTTCTCAGTCAAGTAGACCAGTCCCGCAGAGGTCTTGGACACCACTTCATGCGTCCCGCAGAGCGACGCGATGCACGTCTTGAGCTTCACCAGATTGCCCTCATACTATAAGAAACACAATGGAACCATGCCACGAATGTAAGTTCATAGAAACGAATGCAGAATGCAGTTGGTGTTAGGAGGACTACGTACTCCAACGCTCTTCATCTTGAGCAAGAGTCTATCGACTGCGATCGCTGTGAGCTCTGACGTCGCTCGCTCACCACTCATCGCCAGAATCACGTACCAAGGTTCTGTTCATATAGGGATCAGCAGTCGAACAATCAGTAAGCAATTACATGCAACAACAAGATGATGAAAGACAAATGCAATCCACTTACGCTTCTTATACGCTGGCGCATACTCCTTGTGCGCCGCCTCCGAGCTCACGCGCGTTGCAATCGGTACTGTCAAGTTCGCTGCCTGTATCGACGCTGTTGCTGCTGCTGTTGTTGTTGTTGCAGGCGGGAGTGACTGGGTCTGCTTGCACGCTGCTGCTGTCGCCTGCTTGTGCTGCTTGCGGATTCGCCGGATAGGGTCGACTGCTTCGTTGTGCGCAGCCGCCGCGCTGCTGTTACTATTCGAGCCACCACCGCCTTCTGCTGCTCTAAGCAGTCCTTTCTTCTGCAGGACCGCCTGAATCTGGTTCGCGAGGTAGTTGCCGATGTTCTTGAGCTGCTTGGCCTCTTTGCCGTCGCGGATCGGCTCGCCGTGGTGCATGATGGACGAGATCGCGCGCGTGTAGTTGGACGCGAGGTGCGACGTCGGGTCGCGCACCTTGGCCTTGATCTTCTTGAGCTCCTCAACCAGCACGTCGTTCGCCTCACACAGACAGCCCTGTGCGCTGCGCTTGCGCTTCCGCGCCGCCGCAGACGCCGCACCGCTCTCCGCTGCCTCCTGCATTCCTGCGTCGCCCATTTGGTTCAATTGCTGACAATCGGCAACTTGGCTTCAGCCAGTAAGGGAATTTTCAAGAATATGAACGTCAAATTTTGATAAAAAGCCTTCGAATTCGAAGAAAACAGGTTTGAATTTTCAAAAATCTTTTCGAAAAAAGTCCACTTTGTTTTCCCGCAAAATTTAATTAACATTCGCCCCATTTCCCAGTTTACCACACAAAACACACAGGACAGACAACAAATAGAGCAGCGTGATAATGCGGCGATTCGATGCAGAGAAGGAGAACCGCTTCGGCGCAGGCGGCGGAGGAGGCGGCAGCACGCAGACCCACGCGCCTGCGTCGCAGTTCTTCGGCGCGTCCTCCGCGAGCGCCAGTCGCGCGGCGATCGTCGCCAAGAACAGCGCGACGCTCGCGTCCATGAGCAGCAGCAGCAGCTCGACGACCGCCGCTGCGTCGCTGAAGAAGTACACGAGCCAGGCTGCGTCGCACGACGCGCAGCTGCGCAAAGGCATCGCAGGTCATGCCAGCAGCAACGCGGAGAAGCTGGCAGCGCAGTACAGGAGCCAGCACGCGTCGAATAATCAGAATAGCAGTAGCAGCAGCAGTAACGCCAGTGCGGCGTACAAGTCGAGCCAGTCAGCATCAGCAGACTCGGCTTCTTCATCATCATCAACAGCAGCAGCAGATAACGGCAGCAGCGGTAGCAGTTCATCGAATATGAACAAGACGTGGAAGCTGAGCGACTTTGACATCGGCAAGCCGCTAGGCAAGGGCAAGTTCGGCAACGTGTACCTGGCGCGCGAGAAGAAGTCCAAGTACGTCGTGGCGCTCAAGGTGCTGCAGAAGGCGCAGCTGATGAAGTCGAGCGTCGAGCACCAGCTGCGCCGCGAGATCGAGATCCAGTCGCATCTGCGCCACAAGAACATTCTGCGCCTGTACGGGTACTTTTACGACGCCAAGCGCGTGTATCTGATCATCGAGTATGCCCCACAGGGCGAATTGTACAAGAAGCTGATGAAAGCCGGCAGGTTCTCGGAGAAGCAGTCGGCGCTGTACGTCCAGGAGATCGCGCGCGCGCTCATTTACATGCACAGCAAGCACGTGATCCACCGCGATATCAAGCCCGAGAACCTTCTTGTCGGCCACTCCGGAGAGCTCAAAATCGCCGATTTTGGCTGGTCCGTGCACGCGCCGTCGTCGCGAAGAACAACGCTTTGTGGCACGCTGGATTACCTGCCGCCCGAGATGATTGAGAACCGTCCGCACGACGAGCACGTGGACATTTGGACGCTCGGGATCTTGATGTACGAGTTCATCGTCGGCAACCCGCCGTTCGAAGCCGAGAGCAACACGGAGACGTACAAGCGGATCGCGACGATCGACCTCAAGTTCCCGCCGCACGTGTCGTCCGCCGCGAAGGATCTGCTGGTCAAGATTTTACGGAAAGAGCCCAAGGACCGTCTGGCACTAGAGGATCTGCTCACGCACCCGTGGATCCGACACCACTGCAGTGCTGTATAATACTTGGTGCTTGTAGCTACACAGACGCACATGCACACACATACAATACCGGTGTGCAGTCAGTCCACACCACAAAGAGCCACGTTGACGTAGATATATAAGTAGTGAGGAGACGCATTTTCGGCGCTGTTTGATACTATGATGTTTGAAAATGGACAACACAAAGAGTAAATCGTACACATGCGTTTGTTTATGAAAGTTATGAATCAGAGCTTGTCGGCTTTGTCTGCTGCAGCGGCCGCTGCCTCTGTCGTCTCTTTCGCCAGCTGCTGCTCCGTGCGGTGCGTGTCGGCAATCTTCTGGTAGCTCTTGGGCAGCTCGAACTGCTTGGCGAAGCCGTCCACCTGCATGTGATGTTGCAACAAAGCAGCCATAAGTGAGTGGTTTATAAGCCTCAAGGTGGTCCACACGCCCAGTCAAGGTGCATGTTCCAGATGCACATACATGTATGCAAGAGCAGCATGTTACGCACCACGTCGTCGAGTTGCTTCTTCTTCGAGTCGACGGCCTGGAAGGTCTTGAAGATCTCGGAGCGCGCGTCGTCCTGCTGCGTCGAGTGGATCATCTGCTTGTTGACCTCACGCAGCTCCTCGATCTTGGACGTGACCTCCTGGTGCGCCTGCACGCTGCGTTCGTAGGTCGCGCGGTTCGTCTGGCGGATGATGTAGAGCGAGTCCTGCACGATCTCCTTGACCATGCGCGAGTTCTGACCGCCCATTCTGCTGCTTGTTCCTATTTCCCAGTCAATCGAAAATGGCCACGTCTTGCCTTTTGACCTGCTTTCTCAGAATGGACTCAGACTAACAAATTGACTCAGACTCAGCTATCAATTCATTACTGTATAGCGATTCATACAGCAATTTGAATTGAAAATGTAAGAGCGATTCTTTTTTTCAGCCTTTTCAAAAATGATTTTTTGAAAAAACGATTTTAAAAAAAGCAAGCAGGAAGGCAAGACAAAATTGCTCGCCAAACAAAAATGGCGTCGTATCTGCAAGACCTCATGAACCGTACGTGGATCTCTCTTGTGTGTATGCGTGACTGCAGCGGAGAGATACGCCCGTGTGTGGCGTGCGCGCAGTTGTACTGACTGCACGTGTATGTGTTTCTCTCTGTGTGTGTATTGGTGCCTTCTGCGAGCAGAGACGATCTCGGTGATCACGAACGACGGCCGCAACATCATCGTAAGTCGCGCTTGTTTGCTGCTATTGACACTGCCTATGATCGCGAACGCCCACGCGCTTCTGTTTATGTGTGGTGCTGATACGCATGTGCAATTGCTAACGTCCGATATGCTGCTGCTGCCTTTGCTGGTACTCCTGCTGTATTGCATGCGCAATTGTGTTGATTTCCACCTTGAATAGGGCGTCCTGAAAGGCTACGATCAGTGCATCAACGTGGTGCTGGATGACAGCTTCGAGCGCGTTTACTCGACGAAAGAACCGGTGGAGGCAGTGGAGCTGGGATTATATATTGTGCGCGGCGACAACATGTACGTGGCTGTGTGATGGCGCATGTGCAATTGAAATGCAGTGCAATGTGCGTATAGCTTGCCAAGTAACTAACACCCATTTGCGTTTGTGATCCTCATCGTATGATGTCTGATAGCTGCGTCATTGGCGAAGTGCCGGAAGACATTCGCGAGCAAGTGATCGACGACCAGACGCGCGCGGCACCGCTCAAGCCGCTGGTGCACTGACCCATCCCTCTAATTTACTGACTGCCACGACCTCTATCCATCCCAACACAAGACATCAAGCCAACATCCAACTCGCAAAATATACAAGCTCTCCCATTTGACCACCATGTCATGCCATTGCAATTGCCAACTGGGCCATAATACGTTACGGCATTTGAGCTTGAGCTGCATTCCGCGTCTGCAGTTCCGTGTATTTTGCGTAATCGTACTTTGTCGAGAGGTTGCATTTTTTCAAGCGTCTCGACAAAGTACGATTCAGCCTTCATTCCCAAGTCACGTTGCTTCACTTTCACACAAGACAAGCATCGAACGCGAGCGAAGGATCATCATCATGGCGGCGATTATGCGCGCACCTGCTGCTGCTTCTAAGCGTCTCGCTCGTACGCACGCGCGCCGAGCGTCCTATCCCTCTACTGCTGCTGGTCCTGCTGCGTCTGTGTATGCGCCGAGAGCCAACTGGCTCGAAGAGAACTGCGGCGACGTGCCCACGCACCCACAGAAGCAGGACGACGAGATCAGCGAGATGCTGCGCGGAGGCCACGCGATCCAGAAGGCCAACCAGAAGCTCTTGGACGGCAAGGTGCGTAGCATATAGTGGTGTATTGACTGCCTTGTTATCATGATCGTGTATTGAATGCCTAGTGTGATGTAATGTGTGAATTTGCTGAGCAGCTGATCAGCGCCGGTCGTGGTGGCGCAACAGCGTACGACGAAGCGCATTTCCAAATGCTCCAGGTATGTTTAGAATACATCCATCTACACCGTCGCGTCATTTTGCAACAGTTGTAGTGATTAAGCGACTAAATAATGGTGGCGTGCTATGACCATTCGATGCATGTACAGGAGCTCAAGCAGCTGGAAGACAACGCTGTGAAGCGCATTGAGAGCGCGGTGGAGCACCAGGGCTTCCGATTCCGACCAAGTCTGCTGATCCCACTGGTGCATTGCAGCAGCATAGCTCTCGGTAAGCTTTTGTTAGTAGCGTGACTAGCAAGTACCTTGTGCATTGTAGTTGCTCACATGTTGCGGACATTCGTTACTGCAGGCGGTGTTCTGAGTCTCTTTGGCGAGAACGTGAGCACGTCGTACCAGACGGGCATGAAGATCGCCATCAGCGACTACTACAACGACCAGATCCGCGAACTCTACGAGAAGAAACCGCAGGAGATCGAGCTCAAAGAGGTAGTATGTTGTTGATATTATTGGTAGTGCTGATAAGCTCAGGTTCTGGAGTACTGATTTGTATCTGTCTTGCTATGAATTGTGTATGTACTGTGAGTAGCTGTTCAAGGCCTCGCGAGACGAAGAGCTCGAGTTTGTCGACGCCCACACGCTCGACACGCTCGACCCGAACAGAGAAGAGGAAGACGCGGTCACGAAGTTCGCCAAGACGTCCTCGAAGATCCTCCTCCAAGTCGCAAAGGCAGTATAAAAGCCCCCGAGTTTTGGATCCAGGGCTGTCAAAGACTGACGCGTCTGCTAAATGAAGTGAACGAATGGATGGATGATAACAGTGCCTATTGCAAATGCGGATGGTATTGATTGATAGATGTGATGCTACTATGTACAGGAAAGTGGACTGACTACTACTCGGCTGACTTGAAGAGCAGGATGTAGTGCTGGTCGGCCTGGAAGAAGAGGAGAAACTGCGTGTCGTACGCGACCGAGCAGCCGAAGCGCTTGCCCACGATGCAGTGCCACGTCTGGCCGTGCTTCTGGTCAAAGTACTTCTTCATGTCGGTCGAGATGTCTTTCTCAATCGCGCTCGGGTTCGCCTGCAGATACTCGATCAGGTGCGCGACGGCCTCGTCCTTGAGCGTCGTGGGCAACTCGAGCCGCAAGATCGTGATCTTTGAGATCTTGCCCGAGACCTCGCCACCTTCTGCTGCCGTTGCGCCGCCGTCCTCTGTGCCCGCCGCCTTGCTTGCGTCTGGAGGCCCCATATTCTTCTCTCTTTATTCTCTCGTCAGCAGTCGCGGAGCTCTGTTGAAGCGCGGAGCTTTTGCGAGTGGATGAATGGATTCGAGTGCGGCATCTCCTCCAAGGTCGACCTTCAAAGGTCGCGCTGAGGGGATCCGATCCGTTCTCGGAATCAAATCAATGTGTTACATGCCTATATTAACTATACATTAATATAGGATCGGCGGTTGAAGCACCGTTTTCCCACGCATCCTATATTAACTCATGTTTCCGTCGACCTCATAATAAAAATTTACTGTCATCTGAAGTCCTCTGAAGTTTGTTGAAGAACATGAACACCAACCATGATTCATCATCTCCGTTCATGCATTGCGCATGGCCTCCACAGCATCAAGACGAGCAACTTGGCGCACTGGCAACCAGCGTCAGTTACTGTACCGATATTACTGCTACAAGCTGGAACAGTACAAACTCTCGGAGCGCGGTGTGCTTGAAGGTGGCTGGCGAGATCGCCTTAAAAAAAATGTTGTGACATAGTCCGAATTCCTGGTTTAGCACCACCAGCGTCACGGCAAAATCCGCGCGGCATGGTTGACCGCTGGCAAGTCGCTGGCTTCTCGTAATGCTTCATTCACTGTCTTGGAGTTTTTTCTTCAAGTAAAGAGAGAAGAGCAGCTCGCGTTGCCCCGAATTCACTTCTTGGACAGGATGGACCAGATCTGGATAATGGGAGATCTGCTCGTGGCTAGGTCAAACAGTAATATAGGGCATCTACTCTTCCTTCGTTTTATCAAGTCAAGATGGGAAACTACATCTACAATCGGGTTAATATAGGGACAGACCCTCGCGTCCACAGCGATGACTGACTTCTTTCCTGTTGCGCTTAGCAACTCCACCAGCTCCGCTCAGCTCACCCGCGCGCATGGCGCTTCGCCGACGACGCCGCCGCGTCTGAGGACTTGCTCCAGTACTTGCGCTTGACGCGGTCCACCGTGCGCGTCGAGTAGAGCTCGAAGAACGATGACACGGTGGACGCCACGCACGTGTACCCGCCGCTGCCGGCGCCGTCCGCTGTGTACACGAACACGCGGAAGCAGAACGGGAACGTCTGCGCGGGCGCCGAGCGCGTGGCCTTGCGCTTCTTCTTGAGCATCGGCTGCACTTTCCAGACGTCCGGCAGGAAGAACCACGTGCTGCGCACCAGCGGCGCGCCGTCACCATTGCTGTCGCTGCCAGTTCTGACGGTAGTAGTAGTACTAGCAGCATCTTCATTGGCTGACGGATTCGTGTTCTTGCTCTTGTGCGGTAGGTTCTCGCGGTCGGTAGCGGATGTCGTCCCCAGTCGCGTGCGCCGTTCTTTCATCTCGACCGCCTGGAAGCAGCTGTAGCGGAACTCTTCGAACGCGACCGAGCTGCTGAACTCTGGCGGGTCGCCCAGCTCCTCGACGAGGTCCGTGTTGTCGCGCTGCGGGACGCGTTCGAAACGGCCGAGCACGAAGAGCTCCTGCGCGCTGCCACCGCTGCCGCTCGCGCCGACGCCGTGCTCGTACTTCATGTGCTGACCCGAGGGGATCGACGGCAGCGTCGCCGCGCAGCTCGCGTGGATGGTGGACGCCATGCCTGACCTACGCGAGGACGAAGACGACGACGAGGATGAGGAGGCTGAGGATCCCGGTAGCGATCCGCCGATATCCCTACCACTACCACCATTACCAGTAACACTTCCCAGCCGTAGAGGCTGCGCCGCCTTGGCGATGACGTGGCAGTACACCGGTCCGCGACAGACGCCGACGCTCGAGTGCTTGCGGTTGTTCATCTTCATCGAGTAAAAGTCGTTGTGCTCGGGACACGCGGGGAAGCACTGGAGGTTCTTGCGACCGTTCTTCCAGTAGCAGTCGTTCAGCACCGTCACGAGGCGCAACTCCGCCTGGAATGGTGACGACGAGGCTGAGCTCTTCACCCTTTGCTGGGCGGAGCTATTCAGCAGCGCTGTAGCTGATGAGGGTAGCGGTGCTACAGGAGCGCTTGAGGAGGATCTAGTTCCGCGAAAGACCCGCTGAGAACCAGCAGCAGCGGCAGTGGCGGCGGCGGTGGCTCGGGTTTTGGCTTTCAACGTACTCCCAGCAGTAGGCTCACGGTAGAGCGAGCTCTTTCGAGCGTCGCTCTTGATGCGATGGGTCGTCGTCGATAGCGGTGGTACGTGGAACCCGCCAGCGGCGCTCCACATAGAACCTTCCACGTCTCCGTCTGGTTGGGTCTTGTTGTGAAGACCAATGATGGCGCTGCTGCTGTGGTCGTTGTCGGCAAACTGAAGCATGGCTTGGTGGTACGTGTGGTTGTGCTGCAGGTGCTGATGGGGGACGAACTGGTCGTGGTCGCTCCCGTCGCAAGGCGCACATGCTGGGAAGAACATAGCGTGCTGCTGCTGCTGTTGGTCGTGCTCCAGCTGGTGCGAAAGCGCTTGGTGGCTCAAGTGCCAGTTCTGGAACTCGGCGTGGCTCAGGTCCATGCCGGCGAAGATCATCTCGGGCTCGCCGTGGTGCACGAACGGCATGAAGTGCTCCATGTGCGCAGGGGACGGCGTGTCCAGAGATGAAGACGGGGCGTCCTTCCCATGCTCGAGCGGGTCCACGTGGAAGTGGCCAAAGCCGTCGCCACCGTGGCTGCTGCCGTTTGGATCCGAGTCTATTGGCAATGGCGTGAGTCCGTCGGCAGCATGGTCACCCACCCAGCAAGGCACACCAAAGTACGGGACCGAGTAGTTGGCGTCCGCTTCACGGTTGTAGTCGCCAGCTGAGGCGAAGGCGATGGAGCTCTCGGGTGGGTACGCGGTCATAGCTCCGTCTTCAATCAAAGTGGAGCACTGAGCAGCCCAGTCGGGTCCGTCGTGCGCTGCTGAGTCGCTCGATGGCGCGTAGCCGTGAAGATGCTCTTGGTGTTGATGATGGAGCTGCTGCTCGTGATGCTCTTGATGTTCGACAGGTTGCTGGTGCTGGTGCTGGCTGCTCTCAGCGAACGAAGAGTGGCGGCTTCGGTCGAAGAACGCAGCGGAGATACCGGGGCAGCCGTCGAGGAACTCGCCAAACTTCGACATGTCCCCGTCGATGAGCACGGAGAGCGAGCCCTTGCGCGGCGCGGTGCCGACGCCGCCACCATCGGGGCCGGAAGAAGCGAAGGGGAGCTGGTGTTGGGACGACTCGAGCTGCATCATGGGTTTGGGATCGGCCAGTCGAAGGGCAATCGCTTGTGCTGTCGGCGGCACGTTTGCAAAGACAGCGGGCGGCAAAAAACGGGAGGATGAAGGCGGGTTGAAGGGGGCGAGGAGTGCGGCTTTGTATCAGCGTGGAAGATTCATGAATGACGACGATAGTGAGCTCAAGGAATCGCACACAGCCACAACAGCACGAAACGCGTGGCGGTAATAACCCGCCATCCAACGAGCGAGCGAGCGCTAACGCAAGGAGAGAGAGAGAGAGAAAGAAAGAGAGCGGGCTCTCTCCTAAGAGCCTTTTTGGGCGGATTTGAGTGGTGCGGTGCGGGACACACAGATCCTTTGAGTCGTAGCTGAAAGGGTTTTCGCAGGAGGGGCGACAAGCCGGCTGCGAAAGGGAGGGACCGAAGCTGTTTTTGCTCGAGGAGGGGCGTTTATCTCGAACTTTGTGTCCCAAAGTGCTTGGTTTTGTGGGTTGCGAACCTCGGGAATGCACGGCGGGTCCCCCCTCCCGACGTGCCTCGGTCTCAGAAAATGTAAAGCCTGTGTGGTCGGGCCCCTTCCCAGCCAGGATCCGAGCCAGCCAGCCAGTGTCGGCCATCGGACTGCTGTGTGAAGGGGAAGTTAAGATTTCCATGGAACAATTCATTCGGGACTTACTTGACGTGCCACCATCCGCCAGTTTTGTTTTAATGTTCGGACACCGTAAAGGTAGATATACCTCAGGTGCCTTGAAAGCCTTCAGGGCCTTTGCAAAGTGTCGAATGCCTAGGCATCTATCTAGGTGTGCTACACAAATCCTGGTACTACCTACCGAACGAGTGGCGACTTAGAAACTCAGATTTCGGCGCGCAGCTGAGCAGCAAACGACAGAAGAAATCAAGGAGTATGATCCTCACACAGTCATCCAAGAAGGCTTGCACAACAACACACTTTTGCTGTTTTTAAAAAGCAAATCTCCATACGAGAAGGGGAGCGCGCCGTGCAATCAAGTACTATATCGAATTACTTGGTAGACATGCGCGAGTATCACTGGCTTGTTGGCCGGATGTTAAGTGCCAGTTTGCTTTTGTTTTTTGCGTTTGCAGCTTTGGCTGCCGAGGGCTGAGCTCTTTTGGGGGTCAACTGGGACGAGGTCTCGTCGCTCGACAAAAAAAAAAGCGGCGGTGGCTCTGAGATGTACGCGAACTCCGAATCCCTTAGTATTCGCTTCGCGCTTGAAGGAGATGACAGCCCACCCACTCGGTCAGCTCATACGCACGCATGCTCGCGCTGCTCGAATGCAAATCGCACGCAATGTTGGATGTTTGCGCAACTGAATGGCGATGAGGAACGGGGCGTCAACCATGACGAGGACCACCAAGCTGCTCGAAGTAGTCCTTGCTTCTTGCTTTTTGAAAATCCAAAGAAATCAAGTAAGCGTAGTTTAGGTAGGTAGGTAGATACATACGTGCCCTACATGCACATACGAATAGAAAATGGACTGTGCCAGTGCAAGGGTGACGCTCCGAGTTGGACAATAGCCACGTTTTGGCGTCATATACGACAGCCTCCATCAGTGAGTGAGTGAGCCTGGTGGCTCATCCGTCAACATGGAGATCCTTGAAAGTCACTGAAGCCTCTTCTATTCGGTGGACGCGCGAATGAAAATGCCTGATCGTATGAGAACAAAAGGGCAATATCCTGTCAAAAAAAGCACTTTCACCAAACTTTATATCTTATTCCCGCCCATCTTTGACGCACGGCACCACCTCACTCCACATCTGAAGTGCGGTGGGGTGGAGTGTTCGGACGACTAAGAAGCTTTTTATGATACAACGAAGAGCTAATACTGGAAATCAAGGCTGACGTTGTAGAATAAGCATTTAAGCATTCGGAGGTGTTGAAGTTGGAGAAAGTGCTCATGCTACAGTGCTCAGCAATGGAGGGGAGTTTTGTACTGTTATAGATACGGAGAATGGCCACGAGTCTCGACTAGGGTGGGTGGTCGTACACGATTCGTTCAGTATCTTGCAGGTTTGCTCTTTCTGTGTTTGTCCGGCTCGTCGTACGTCGACCCATGCATCAGCTGTGCTTTCTTACACACGCCGTCCAAAGACACCTCCGGAAAGCATGAATAAAGTGAACTCAGATCTCAAATACTAAGGTATGCACATACCATCTGTTGTTGTCTGGGTATAAAAGTTCGCAAAGGTAAAGTGGGAAGGCGAAGTAGGATATCCTAGAAGCTCTACAAGTACTCGCTCGCTTGGCCGCTGCAACCTACTCCGAGCTACATCAGCATCGCGTTAGTTTGGGACTCGACCAATATGACCAGGTACTGTAGCTTAAAACCCGAATGGAGTCGAGACCGCCTCGAGATCGTGCGCCTGCTGCGCTTGCACCTTCTTGTTGTGCTTGTAGATCACAGTACCAGCGACTGCGACCGCGGCAGCGACAGCGATCCCACCGCCGATGAAGAACTCGGAGGAGGTACTGCTTTCGCTCTCAGAATCAGCGTCACTGGCAAGTGCGACTTTCTTGGCGGTCGTGGTGGTCGTAGTCGCTGGGGTTGGAGCCTTCGTCGTTGACGCTGGAGTCGCGCTCACCGCCGTCGTTGTTGGCCACGCACACCCCCATACGCCAGCCTTCACAGCTTTGCACTCAGCACCCACTGGAGCGACGCACTTGTTCGCGTCGACGTAGCTCTTCAAAGTCTTGAGGCACGACTCCACGGCAACATCGCCCTTCTTCGGACAGTTCTTGCCAGCTGGCTCCTTGCCGCCGCCGCTGCAGATTGAGCCAGTCACGC
>JAASFI010000598.1:0-22305 GCA_023333705.1 Globisporangium viniferum | reverse complement strand
TGCGGCGATGAGCGCGAGCGACACGTTCGACACCGACACCATTGTTGTTGACCTGGGGTTTCTGGTTCTGGAGGTTGATGCTTGGTGGTTGGTGGTAGGTTACACGTACAGGAACAGCTAGAGACTGGGAGGGGTTGCTGGGCAATGGACAGAGAGACAGAGAGGGTATTCGCTTCGACAGGTGGAGCTGCTGGCGATGGCTGAAGCGAAGCGAATTGGAATGTGAATGAAGAGCGCCGCCAATGCAAAGGCGACGGCGTGGGGAGCCCTGAGGCATCCGGTACGTCCCGTAAAGATCAGCCCACCGTGGGCAACCAGACAACGTCAACTCGCCAGCTGGTTTCGCCAAACGTGCTGCTTGTCAAGCGCCACAACAAGCAAACAACCAGACGAGGGGCAGCTCCACCCTCTATAAAGTGCATATTTGAACCTCTTATAACAGGTTTAGTCCAAAATCACGTAGACTATTGCCAATCGATACCCGCACGCAATAACACCTCTTTATACTAGATAAAGAGGTGAGCCCAACGTGAACCCCCAGCACATATGTTGCTCGCTCACGTTGCCGTGGCAACATGTGCTGGTAGCTCACTGCTGTACTCACGTTGCCAAGCGGGGAACCAAGCATTCAGTTCGCTTATCCACCCACACCCTACCACAGCATCCGCCACGTTCCACAGTCTTCATGCATTACATACTTGGAGCTGCACAGTCGGTCGGTTTGAAGTATTTTTGGTGCTCGTCGGCCGGAGGACCACTTGCCCAGGTCGATCCCGCTCGCTATGTAAAAGCCGCGCGCCTCGAGTTGACTCTGGATCGTGAGCCCTCGTCAGCTGGTGGGTGCGTAGGCTCCACTTCAACAATATTGTCAGACACACCGATACTTACAGTTTTACAATGCGATGATGATCCACCCACCCAAATCAAAAAGCAGCCTTCTCTCTCTCACACATTCACACATTGAAGCTTGCAGTCAGTCAGTCTGTTGTGCGCACAGAGAGAGAGAGAGAGAGAGAGAGAGAGATGTGTGGGTTGTCAACACGTTACTGCCGGTCCGCTCGGTAAAGGAGTGCTCGACATGCTCGCCGAGAGTCACGCCGTCGTCGTCGCTTTGGCTTTCTTGGCTCGGAGCATTACGTTCTAAAGCTCCTGCTGGCTGGCTGACTGGCTGTCTGGCGGATTTCGCTTGTGTGATTGCTCGCTGACTGGTTGCCTAACATGAATAAACCTGGAAGGCTCGAGCGCTGAGGACTCTTGGAGAGCGAGCGAGTGGTTGTTGCGAATGCTCGGCTTTCCGCATCATATTGATTAGCACAGCGCGATCGAGGGCTCGCACTGTTCCCTACACAGCTACCCACACACACCGAATGACCAAGTTGCGTCGCTATCGATATCTCAGTAGGGAAAGACATTGAAAGCCTCAAAAGTGCCTCTACACTGTCCATTTGTGTGGTTATGCATGCGGATGCGAAGATCACTGCAGCGGATGAGTGAATGTTGTGCTTTTGCGCATTTAGTATTCTGGTGATCACCGTCGCGTTGTTATCAATCCGACGCAATCACCCCCCCCTCTCATCCGATCCTCATTCTCTCTCTCACTTCGCTCATTTCGCTCATTTCGCCCTTCTGAGAGCTTTGAGTGTGGATCTGCTCGTTCGTTTGAAATTTCACCGGACTCTCAGTCTCCCGGGGAGTGTTTTTGGCTCGTCTTGTCTGGCAGCAGTACCGTTGTGTACAGTGTACTCCAGCTCGCCAAGAAAGCAAAGGCACGCGGCCAAGTCAAGGAAGTCGGTTGGACGTCCAGTCCAGCCGCACATTGGCCAATGAAGAAAGGAGCTGAAGGGCGGAACGAGGGTGAGGGGGCTTGCCAGTTGTCACGAAGGGGTCTTCTTTTAATCTCAACTTGCCACCTACTCTACTGTACTAGGCGAGTACTGTGCGAGCAAAAGCACTCTGGCGTTCAATTTGTGCAATTGTGTCAAACTCTGGGATAAGAGTCCCGCACGGAGTGAGAAAGAGTAGTGCCGTCATCACTGCACAGTAGAAGAAATCGGACAAGGCTGACTGTGACGTGAAGATTCCGTCCATGTTACCACAAAGTACAGTAGAGTTGAAATCTTGACGTTGCATGTCGGCAGCATGATAGTTTGGAGGGTATCTGTGCACGCAAGTGACACACAGAGAGAGTCTGAAGAGCTAAACGTCACAGTGAACTAAGCTTTTCATCTTTGGTGGAGGTATTATCTTCAATATTGAGCTCAAACGATTCAACACAAAATGTATCTGCATGTCGCAGCAACAAGCACCGAAATGGCTACATTCTCATGACCTGGAAGCTCAGTTATATCCAGAGCCAATCAACCAGTGTTCAAGGGTTTCTTCTGGTGATAACAATGGTGCCAGAACCACCACGGCCCACAGGCAAACAAGGCACAGTTCACAGTGAGGCATGTTGCTCGTGCCTTCTTCACTTTAGATTCCACGTGTATTGCTGCTGCAATTAATAACCTCCCGGCAACATTATTACAGCGGCACTCTTCGTCCTGCGAGCGAGCGCACGAGCGAGCAACCAAGCTGGCGCTATTCGCTTCCCGCGCATGAATTCTCTCTCCATCGATATCTACTGGTCCTTCTTGCTCTCGGTTTCTGCTTCTTCGATCTCCTCATCCTCGCTATCACTAGAGTCCGCGGCGTTCATGACCTGCTCAAAGAGCGTCGGTTCGTTATCTAATTCCAAATCTTCTGGGTGTGGCTGGTACACTGGGAGCGCGGCAGCTGGCGTCACCGTGAACTATACCATTCAAAGAAACAATAAATACAATTAGTATGAGCAATTCCATTCGAACATCCGTTGTCGTAGTACACAGTTCAGGCACACAACATACCTTCGCAAGAGCGCGCAAGTCCAATCCGATGTACGAGTCCGACTTGACAAAGATTTCCAGCTGGTACGTGCCCGCCTTTGGAGGCGCCTGCAGCTGCAGCTTCAGCTCGCCCGTGCGCTCCTGAGATGTGATTTTACCGAATGCGTGCAAGTGGTTGTTCTTCGTGTCGCCTACAATGCAGAACCAGCGCTCTGGCTTTGGGTATGGGAAATGTGGCGCGTACACCAAGTCGCACGTGTCGCCCTCCTTGACGTTCTTGCGCGTCAGCTGGATCGTCACCGTCATGATGTCGCCCTCGGCAATCTCTTCTTCGTCGTCGACCGCGATCGTGATGTTGAGCTCAAGGTTCGGCATCATCTCCAACACCTTGTTCACTTCCGCCTTCTGCTCTTCAGTCAGATCGTTCAAGCCCTTGCGCTCCTTCGGGTCCATGTCGACGTACTGGTGCATGCTGCGCACCGCGTTCTTGCCCGTGATAATGTGGCGCACCTCGTTTTCGGTAAAGTGCGGCAGCTGCATGAATGGCGCGTCCTTGAAGAACAGCGCCTGCGTGAGGAACTGTTCCATCTCAATCAGGTTCAACGTCGTCTGCAACCATGACTTGCCGACCGAGATCTCCAACATGCCGTCGACCAGCTGGATCGCCTTCTTCAGCATCAAGTTCAAGTCGCCCTTGAGCGTTGGGCTGAGCTTCTCACGCATGAAATGCGCGTGGATGAGAATGTTCGCCTTCGCGATCGACGGGTGGTTGTACTTTGGCTTCGAGATCAGATCCTGCTGCTTGAACTTGCGGAACAGCGCGCCGAGCTCGGCTTCGTCCGACGCGCGCTTTGGGATCTCACGGAACTCCGCCGAGCCAGCCAGCACCTCTGGCAGCATGCGCGGGTGCGCGTGCTCCGACATGGCAAAGTTGTAGAATCCGTACGTGTCGTACATGATCATGCTGTCGCCGTACTTCTTCGAGTGCGAGTACCACAGCGCGACGCACGATGGGATCGCGACAACCAGGATGATCAGGTACAGGAAGAGCACAATGTTGTGGTTCGCAGGGTCCAAGAGGAACGTCGGCAAGCCAATCGACAGCTGCAGCGCCTGGCGACCGTCCGGGTTGCCAAACTTCTCGTAGTTGGCCTTCGCGACTTCGTCCGTCAGCGCCTCGTACGCCTTGGCGACGAGCATGAACTTCTGGTCCGCGACCGCGTCGCCAATGTTCTTGTCGGGGTGGTAGATCAGACTCATCTTGCGGTACGCGCGCTTGATCTCGCGCTCCGAGGCACCGGCGCCAATGCCCAAAATGGCAAACGGGTCAAACGACTTGATCTCCGAGTCGTCCTTGAGCAAGATCGCCATCTGGTAGAGGCCGTACCAGAGCACGGCGAGCACGAGTAGGTTCGCGACGAAGAACGGCGAGAAGACGTTCGAGAGCTTGGTCTTCTCGGCTTGTAGCTGCTTCATCTTGCGCAGCTCGCGGTCGCATCGGATGTTCTGGCGGTCGATCAGGCGGTCCTTGAGGAACACGCCGTAGACGATGCGGCGCAGCGACAGGTACGTCACGGGCACCACGTAGAGCACGCCGAGCGAGATAGAGAAGTAGTAGAACGCCGAGTTGTCGTACTCCAACATGGTGAACAGACGGCTTGGGGCTCCAGTGGCTGGTACTGCTGCTGTCTAGATGAAGGGCTGGCTTCTCACGGACGGACGCTTTGCTTCGCTCGCTCGCTTCTTCCTTCCGCGCGCGTTCCGATTTTGAAGACTGCGTCTGCGTGGCTCTCCGCTTTGCTTTTGTGCTTTTGCAGGTGGGGGCTGCTTGCTGGCTTGGACAGACACGTGGAGGCTGGGAAGCTGGAGGCGCAACGACCCCTTCAATCGACAACTGGCGGGGAGAAAGGTGGAATGGGAAAGGGGGTTGCGGGATGAGGGGGGAAAGGCTTGGCTTGGCTTGGGTTGGTTTGATTTTGATTGCGGAACTTTCATAGTCAGATGCATTGAGACAGACGTGAGAGAACCAGGGAAAGCATGAAGTTTGAAAGCGGGTTGCTTGTGGCTCGCGACATGGCGAGGAAGGCAGCTTGAGAATGGCCAGTGTAAGCATGCGTGTGATCGACTGCGTGATGTTGCTGTGTGAATGAAAAGCAGCAAGGTGACTGTTGTGCTAGCATGTTTCATGCTGGTCCCTTGGATTGCAACAAGCCTGTAAAATGTATTTTTAGGTTAGCCTAACCTGTTTATCGTATTATGAGCCTTTAAAAAGTATGTTTACAATACTTTTAATAGCGAGTAAAACTACCTTTACTCGAAATCCGATGTATCAAACAGGTGAGTCGTTGCAAGTTGATGCATCGGACTTCACACAGCACAAGGAGTACACAAAGTAGATTTAGAAATAGAAACTTCATTTAGAAACATTTTGCAAGAGTGGAAACCAGCGAAAAGTGCGCCACCAAAGGCAATTCGAAGGACGCGGTGCCATGGGCAAGAAGAAGCGCCCCAATGACGGCGCGGCAGGCGGCGACGCGGGCGGTGCGGGCGGTGGTAACGGCAGTGGCAGCAACGGCGGCAAGAAGCGCATCTACTGCTACTACTGCGACCGCAACTTTGAGGACGAGAAGGTGCTCATCCTGCACCAGAAGGCGCGCCACTTCAAGTGCCATGTCTGCCACAAGAAGCTCTCGACGTCCGGCGGCATGGCGATCCACGTGCTGCAGGTGCATAAAGAGACGATATCCACTGTGCCGAATGCGAAACTCGGTCGCGAGTCAGTGGACCTCGAGATCTACGGCATGGAGGGCGTTCCGAGTGAAGAGAGCGCAAGTCAAGCAGGTGAGTTTGTGCTAAATAGAGCGTTGGCATGTGATGCTTTTGCTGCGTAGGCAGTAGTCAGTAACCTTACCCAATTGCGCTCTCCTGTGACTCACATGCGTTGTAGATAACAAGAAGCCGAGACTTGATGCAACGCCACCGCAGAACGCTGGAATGATGGGAGGATTTCAGCCACGAGGGATGCTACAGGGCTTCCCGGTGCGTCCACCACCTGGTCCGCCGCCTCCGCACCTTCAGCCTCCGGGTATGATCGGCGGCATGCGACCTCCGCCACGAGGAACGATGCCACCAAACATGGGCTTCCGCCCTCCTCCACCTCGACCATTCCCAGGCGGGCCACCGATGGCTGTTCCTCCTCCACACATGGCGATGCCAGGATTTCCTCCGCAGATCCCAGGCGCACCCCACATCCAGCCACCGTAAGTTTTTCTTGCATTGCCTGCGGTATTTTGCATCTTTGACACAATTAATTCTAATCGGAAATCTTCTTATGGCGGACAGGTTTGGAGTTCGTCCACCGTGGGCACCCCCTGGCGCAATACCAGTGGCACCCGGTTCAGCCCCAGGATTCCCTCCTCACTTAGCAGGTGCGATGCCTCCTCCACACCTAATTCCTCCATTTATGAATGCACAGCCGCAGTTAGTGCCGCCGCCGTCATCATCGGCTGCTGCTGGGTCCTCCGCCGGACCAATTGGCACGTATGCACAGTCGTTGGCAGGTCCCGAGTCGACCATTTCGACAAATCCAGAAGATCCGACGGCCCAGCGCAAGCTCGCCGAGTTGGGGTTGATTTACCAAGACGATCTCGTATCGATGGTACGTATTGCTCACAGGTTGTTTTTGTGGTGACTGATATTTTGGTTTAATAGAGCGGTGATCTCACGCAATTCATTTGTTGCTCCTATCAAAACAGGAAGAAAAGCGAGCGCTTCGCCCACACTACCGGTACAAGCCTGCACAAGCCGCGAGTCTCGTCGCCAGCGAAAGTTAGGAAGAGCGTTTTGAGCCAGATTGAAGCGTATCCCATCAAGTAAACTTTTACCGCTTTTGCTTACGTATTGTATATGTGCCATCTATTGCCTGCTTCTATGTATTACATGAGACGATTTCTGTGTTGTGGTTTTGCTGCACTTTGTAAACAGGCAGACATGAAGGCGACATTCTCATGCTTCTGGGTATCCGCCGTACTTGGAGCAGTATCGCTTGAAAGACTCGGACGCGGGACTTGGCGACGGATTGCCTGGGACGTTGTTGCTCTGGGCGTCGTCATCTGTACGTGCTGATATCCCCGAGCCTTTTTTTGTTGAGTTCACAGTTTCTACTTGAGCCTGACTCCAGTTTGCTGGTGCCGAGTTGTAGTTGCCGTTGTTGCCACTCTCTGGGTGCTTGCGCGGGCTTTGGTACACAGAGGTCAGCACTGAAGGGCCGGCCGAAGCCTGGAACGAGGCAAGGTTGAAAGACCGCCGTGGACCACCATAGCCGCTGTCGTCTCGTCCGCTTCGTCCAATCGAGGTGCTGCCGCCGCTACTACCAATGCTTCGTTTCGACAGCAAGTTTGCGATCGCCTCATCACGGTCCGCAGTCGAGCCGCGAGCGATTGAATTTGTCGGACTCGCGATCTCCGCTCCCAATTGTTTGATGTGCACCGCTGCTGCAATGGGAGAATCGTAGATCCTCAAAAACACATTCGTTGGCGAAGAGACCGTGTCCTGGTTGATGCTGCTGTTGTTGCGGAAACCCGGGGACGCTGGATATTCATCTCCAGTTGGGTCACCAACAGTGTCGGTGTGGTGGCTCTTGAGAAAGGATCGACGCATGAGTCGGATTTGCGTTTTCGCGACTTCGTACGACACTTGGCTTCCAGGTTTGCTTGGCTCGCTGTTCAAGTCGACGAAGATACCAGTAAGGCTCATGACGAGAACGAGGCTCGGCATGGTCATCGGTGTGATGATGCACAGCGCGACGAATGGCAAGAGCACCATCAGTGACAGGAGGTAGACTGCCTCGTCATTTTGCAAAATGGTTGGTGCTGCAACGAGTGAGAGCCAAACCAGGTAAAAAGCCTGGCTGATTGTCGCAAACTGGAACATTCGAAGCAGCAACTTTGGGCTGTCGAACCAAAAGCGATCATCGTGATGGTGAAGCTGGCGGTGACAAAGCGCCGACATTTGCATGCGGATGACTGCGCGAACGCCTATCGCCACCGTTTTCAGCGTCAAGCGTTTCGGGGGCATTGTGATGACGCTTTCGGTTCGGTTATGAAGCTCGCAGTGTATTGGGGTGCCGTCGTTGTCATCGTCGTCGTGGATGTTTGCGAGGCGTACTTGAATGTCGCGCAACGTGATCACGCGCAGTCGGTCGTCGACAATGCCGCGCAGAATCTTGAGCACTTTGAAGAAGATAATGATATTCGCGAGCAGCAGTAACCCGCCGACACCAATGAAGATCCAGCGGTCGTACACAGGATACAGGGACGGCAGCACAGAGATCACCACGAGGATGAAGAGTGCACTAAAGTGCAAGTCCGTGATGTGGAAGAGCAGGTTTCGCATGCAGAGCACGTGGTAGCGAGCGTACGTCATCGGTGCCTGCATGGGCTCTGAGCGCAACAGATTGTGCAGGCGCTGCGGCGGTGGCTTGACGCCGAAGAGTCGCTCCATCTCGTCTGGGTTCTTGTAAATGTAGCCTGAGCGATTCTGGCAAATGTTGTACGCCAAGATCTCGAAGCTCTTCCACAAGTGCCACTGCTTAAGCAAATTGAATCGGAAACACCACCCTTCGCGTTGGTATCGCTCCAGCAACAGACTGTACGCGCGCGAGCCCTGCACCAAGTCCATGCCGGACTTCGCGCGTCGCAGAGTAGACGTTCGAGTTGGATGCTGTCGTGACGTGGACGGCATCTCGCCGCGTGGGGTGAAGCGATCTTCGGAACCATCGACTGTTCTGTCAGCGTAGTACCTGTCGTCGTCGTCGTCGTCATCGTCATTCCGATAGTCATCGTCGTCGTCTTGATCGCCGAAAGCCGCCGTGAGTCTGTCTTCATATTCATTCTGTTGTTCCTCGGCGTCGTGCTTGTGCCAAATCAATTTCGGCACCACCGTACCGATGAAGAGCAGCAGCAGCACGATCACGATGAAGTAGATCATCGTGAGGAACACGATGTAGTGGAAGAACTCGTAAAAGTGGAGCTGCTCGGTCGCCGTGAGCGCGTCGACTGCGAAGTTCATCTTCCTCATCGCGCCGCTCGTGTTGAGCGTGAAGATGACCATTGAGATGAAGCCCATGATCATCACTTCCTGGAAAATGCGGTCCACGATCTTGCTCAGCTGCGGACAGTGGATGCCGTAGCGAGCGTAGTGGATCACGCGGTCAAAGAAGATCGAGACGACCACGATGACCCCGAGTAGGAACACTGCTGTGCCGATGTTCTCGTGCAGGCAGCGCGTGTTACCAACGCCGAGGAACGACGTCGAGTCGTGACAGGTACCAGTGGAGTTGTCATCCGTTGTGTCGCCTGAAAGCTTTCGCCTCTGCATTTGATGGCGCTCGCTCGTGATTTGTTCGTCGTCAGCTGTCGCTACGCTCGTCGCCAACATCCACAAACACATCATCACGACTGTGCTCGCGTTGCTTCTGCTCATTGGTGCATATCGAAGGCTGTACGCAAACGACTTGAAGGCTGCAGCCGGCTCAAGTAATCCCATACAGCAGCAGCACAGAGATCCCGGGGTCGTCAATCAGCGCGTCGGGCTTGCTGTGTGTCAAGTTTTCGCCAAATGCGAATCAAACACGAAGCGCGCAGGGCTGAAGTTGGATCTGGAAGCTTCTGGATGGACAGCGAGTTTCCTTCTGTGGATGGATAATTTGCGAGTGCAGCGTTTCTGTTGTAACTCAGCCATTGCCACCCAGGCGCATGGGATGCGAGTGACGTGCCAGCAGTTCAGAGCGCTCACGCGAATCTCTTTCTGGATCGCGCTTTTCTTCTGTCAATCCATGCATGCGATGCGACAGTTGTTGCCTTTCACGAATGCGAAAAAAGCAGTTACCATAGCCATTGTGCGCTCCCATTAGCTAAAATACCGTCATTTAGAGATTATAGCCAATCCAGCTGGACAACGAGGGTAAAATCGGAGCAGTTTCGCGAAAAAGTTTGAGAACATTTTCGGACGAGAAATCAACGTTTTATCTTGTGCAGCTTTTTCTTCCAATCATATGGTGAGAAAAATAACTGCCAGCCAATCAAAGCTGCTCAAATAATTAATCGCATCATGGAATCTTTTATCCACTTCAACAATGCCCAAAACTGAAGCAGACCTGCAGGACTGACTGCTAAATAATTACTGGCCAGAGATGGACACTGGACTCCTAATATTTCAAAAGAGACATCGCTTCCCAGTTGACACACACGCACTCCACTCATCGAAAGCGCAATGGCCGGCTGCCACAGAATGCGACCAATGCACTTTGTGGGCATCCGGGGACACATGCACGCTGGTGGTGATCTCTCTGTGGTCAAGCAGCGCAATTGCGACGCATCACATGTAGTGGCTCAAGACTGGTTGGCAACAACGATCTCAATGGGAAGTCGAGCCAAATTCCCCTTTATTCACACAGACTTGCTCATATCAACTCAAACGGTCAGTTCACCCACACAGGATTCGCTTCAGCTTTGCGAAGATTACTTTTGATCTTTAAAACACCGAAGCGTGATGGAGACGCGCTTGTCCTGGCACTTCTTTATCTTTGGCAGTTGGTGCTTGTGCGTTCGCTGTGTGGTTCCGCCCATGACCACGAGGTCTCCGTCCTGGAGCTCCAGCTCCAAGCGCTCGACGATCTTGACTGCTTCACCGCTGTCAGCAGTCGACGACATCGAAGGCTTGATCGGCTTGGCGCTGAAGACGAACCTCCGTGTAGCTCCCAACGAGAGCGAAAACACGGGCGAGTCGAGATAGAACTTCTTGTCGCTGTCGTCGTGGGGGCCAATGTAGTGGTCGCCGTCCGCGTACCAGTTGAGTAGTGCGCCGCGCAAGTAGCTCTGGTTCGTATCCGGGTTCATGAGCATCGCCTGCATGGCCTGCACGCAGTGCTGCAGCACTCCTGGAAGCGGCTTGGCTTCAAAAGTGCTCCCCGAGAAACGAATCGACATGTCGTACGCCTGCTGGTAGCGCGGGGTCTGCACGTCGCGCCCGTACATCTTGATCGTCCCTCGCTGCTCTGGGTGGAACTCCCAGATCTGGCCGAACCACTGAGCGTACGGGAGGTCTTTGATGAAGTTGGCGGCACTCTCATCATTTGAGAGCGTGCTGGCGATTTCATAGACGTGGCGATACCAGTGCGGCACGTGGTAGACCCAGCTGGCTTTGTCGGACGTGAGGAAATACACTTCCGCGTCGCGAAACAACTTGTCAATGTCGATCTGGCTCGAGATCGCGCGTGTGACGGCTCTCGCATTCGCGTCGACGCTCTCGAACGCGAACGCATGAGGGGTATCTGAGCTGCTGCTGCTGTTGGCGGGGTCCGAGAGGCAGCGACGCGCGCTTTTTGCAGGTTTTGACGGTGCTGCTGATCCGGCGGTAGCAGCAGCAGCAGCTACTGCCTCTTCGCTGGAGCTCTTGCGTGGTGAGCCATCAGGATCCAGCAGCTTCCGCTTCTTCTGATCGCGTGGTGCTGCCATGGGATTTCGCGAAATGGCAATTTGTTTGATCTTTGTTGTTCGCGCACTGAATGTTGGTCATTGTTTCACACGTCACATATTTTTATGGCACTGTTTTTGGCGGGAATTTGGCGGGAGTTTAGCCGCCACGATGACGGAGCAAACATTTGGCGGGAATCTAGATTGAAGGTACTAGTAGTCGCAAGTAACGCAAGGACCAGCTCCTGACGGATCACACGCCAGCTCTTTAGGGACAGCACCAAGAGGAGCTCGAGCATCACAGCGAAGTTGAGAGCAAACGGATATGCCATAGTAATGCATCGACATTGTGCTCGTCGTCTTCATCACTACAGTAGCTGGCTGGTGTTTCAGTAGGGTCCTCGGATCGATGCGGCTCTCGGAGGTGAAGTTGAAGAAAGAAGATATGAAGATAATCTACCGCAAAGTGATGAAACGAGTAGTTAGTAGAGTTTTAAAAGCAAAATCTAATTGCAACTGATGAGAGGTGAATTCGTGATTGTATGTGCCCCTCCCTGTTGACAAAGTCGTTCAGCGGTAATGATGCGTTGTTCTTCAGCTGAAGACCTCTCGGAAAGGCTATTACGTTATACGTACCCGGCGGCAGCAATATCAACAAGCAACAACTTGGAACTCAACCTCTTAACAGATTCGAAAGAGAGTTTGTGAAACTCGAATACTACTGGTAAAACTCACTAATTGGATGGGTTACTCCGGAGTACCCCCAGAGTATCACTTCGCTTCAGAAGTTTGCGCGCCACACATATTCTGGAGGTATTTGATCAATTATGAGGTGCGAAGCGTCGCAGATACGCGCGCCCCTTCACTCGCTCTTCATCATCGTCCGTCGTGTTCCCAGAACAACTAACTGGATTGAACCGGGGAAACGAACGCGTTGTCTGTCTTCCAAGAGCAGCGAGTGCGCGCGCGTTTGGCTCTGCGAGCATAAGCGGCCTCCCTCCATGGCGTTTGTTCGCATCTGGCCGCTAATAGTTGCTGCTCTTGTGCTTCTCGCGCTGTCGTCAGCCGTCACGCTCGACGACGAGCTCCGCAGTGCCGATGAAAGTCGCACAGCACTAACGCCTCAAGTACCAAGCGATTATGAATCGGGTGCTGCAGCGCAGAGCTCTTCGTTCGCAGTGCGATCTGACACGGAGACAAAGCAAAAGCGAGAAGCTGCAACATTCACTATCACTACCACTGGCACCACTTCAGATCCACCTCCTTCTAGTAAGGAAAACACTACAGCAGAGGTACCGGAGACAGCGGCGAGCTCCAATATCAAGCACCGACAGCAGTTTCCAGTGGACGACGAATCGAAACTCGCAGCCACAGCCGCAACACCAGCACCAGCCGTCCCGCACAAGAGCAGCGAAGGCGACTCGGCGTCCGCTGGTGCGCAGTCTGCTCTCATTCTGATTGCTGGCGCCACGATCTGCGCAGTTCTCGCGATCACGTTCAAGAAACAGACTGGTGCCAAGAAGAAACACGACCGAGGTGCGTTTGTCAGCATTCGTTTTGAACGTTCCCAGAAGTGTGATGACTGTGTAATGATCCCCCCCACCTGTTTTGCTGTGCGTGTCGTTTTGAAACATGTCTAGACGTCAAAGACCCGATGAAGCAGAGCCTCCTGTACAGCGACCTCGACTACGCGGCCATATAAAAAATGTCTTGAGCTCTGACAACCTTGGAAAACCCTGAATAAATACGTCGCTTCTACTTGCTTGCTTTGTGGTTACACTTGGTATATACCACCATCATTCTTCACTGAGTCCGAACGCAGCCAGCGAATTCTGGTGCACCGCAGTCGCCAGATGCACGAGCGGGAGCTGGCGGATCTCGGCTGCGCGAGCGTACGCTACGCTCACGAGAGCAGGCTCATTGAGCTCACTGGACGCTACCAGTGTGTCCTTGAAGGAGAAGCCAAGGGACCGAGTTCCCTCAGGCGCTTGTTCGATCGCAGCGGCGGGTGGTGCTTGGTCGGGGGCGTCGGTCTCCAGCAGCAGCGCTCGCAGTGGGATCGCAGCGCAGCACGCGGCTGCTTTATCCAAACGCGCATCTGTGAGCTGCTTCACATTCAGCGAGAAATAGATCTGGGTGCCCGGCGCTTTCTTTTCCAGCGCAAGGAAGGACTTTGCCAGGTCGGCGCCGCCCATGTACGAGTGCAGTACTATGCGAGGCGGAACCTTCTTGTTCTTTGCGTCCTTCAGCGTCGCCTGCAGGATCTCGAGCAGCTTTCCGTAGTAGCCCACGCAGTGGATCACGCACGTGCGCGAGAGCTCAATCGCGAGCTCAAGCTGCTCTCGGAAGACCAGTTCTTGCACTTGGTAGTCTACTGCTCGACCTCGCGAGGACTTGCAGAGCCCGATCTCTCCGAGCTAACAAGACACACACACACAACAACAACAACAACAGCAGCAGCAGCACAGTTCTTAATAAGAAGGCTTTCATAGCAGCACAAGGTACAAATTGCATTGGTAGAAGAACCTACGCTTGCGATCGGGTATTGCTGCAACTTGGCTCGGAGCAGCTCCAGGTAGTCTTTGCGTCGCTCCTGTGCCCACCACGGATGTACTCCAAACGACGGGATGAGCTGGATACGACCGCACGGATTCTTGTCACTAACGCTGCTTTCTACTGCAGCTGTCGTGTTGAACTCGCTGTCCCAATGCACGAGAAGCGTCTCGAGCGCCTCCCAATCGCCTTCAAAGCACGCGCAGGAGACCACGTGCGTCACGTTCGCAGCGACTGCGCGACGGACCACGGGACGCAGCACGTCATGCTGCTGCTGTTGCTGCTGTGGATTGTAGAAGCGCGGGTCGTGGATGTGGCAGTGCGCGTCGAACAGCGCAGACCGCGCGGAGTTCCGCGCCGTTGAAGCGGTCGCCATCATTCGCCTGATGAGCTGCTGGTTGAAGCACCTTCCGAGCATGAACGATCTTGGGGTCAAGCAAAATGGTACTGATCCTCTTGAATTGCATATTGTCTGTGGACCAAATTTGCCAGAATCCTTTCCAATTGCATAAACGGAGACTGTCGGATCACGGTCCCATTTCTTTTTCGGAAGCCAGTCTGTGTGTTGACAACCGCGATGACATAGCCTGAGTCACAATAGTACCCCCTCTCTCTTTCCCAATTTCCATACAGTTGTCACTGTGCCAAAAATCCGCAGCCACTACCGTCACATTGGAAATAATACCCCTCCCTCTTTTTGCTTTTCTCTTTTTGCTTTTGGAGAGAGCTGGTCTGCAATCACAATGGAATTGAGCATAGCGTCCAGTATTGGCACTCCAGAAGCATCAGCTTTTCGTTCCTGCCGACGCATCTCTCACACAGAGAAAGAGAGTGCACGCACACACGCTCTTAATACAGTAGAACTGCATCCATCAGATCGCTCAGTCTCACACGCACGCACAACACGCGCGTATACGCAACGCACTGACGCAGAGTGGCAGACAGAGAGACCATTGAGTTTCTTCGATAAAAGCAAGCGCTGAATCAGTCAGTCAGTTAACACCACCAACAAGAGAGAAGAAACACGAGACAGCACGAGCGTGATGGAGCAGATACTGAGCGACGACGAGCAGAACCTGCCGACGCCGAACGCGAGCTTCATCCTGCTCGAGGCGCGCGACTCGCATGCGGACGACATCGCCGCCGACGCCGCCGCGATGGGCGGAGCGCGACTGCGCGCGGGCTCCGGTGCCGCGCCCGAGACCCAGCGCCACCCTTTCCAGTACCAGCAGCAGCACTTACAACAGCAGCAGGGAGGGAGCAGCGTACGGTGGTCGCCCATGGATCGAAGCGGACGAGAGCTCGTGTATTACGATCAGCACCCACAGCCGCAGCGGATGCCGGCGCCTCCTCCTGGTGGCGGCGGCAACAACTCGTTCCAGCGGCGCGTGCGCAACGACTCGATGCACGACCTCTTCCCGATCATCAACAACAGCGTGTTCACGAACCCGGACAACATCATGCCGTCGCTGCAGGACGCGATCATGATCAACGACATCCGCGAGAACCTGTCGAGCTTCCACAGCACGAACAACAGCCTGACGCTCAACCAGAACAGCATCGCGGCCAACCAGCTTTCGATCGGCGCGGTCTTGGGCGCGGGAGGCGGGATCGCACGGTCCGTGGCGCCGAGTGTAGGACGAGACCCGTCCTGCCAGTCGTTCAACGACGAGGCGCTGCGCAGCAGCACGTCCGGGGACTCGCTCAGCGACACGCTGCAGACCAACGCGTCGTTCCGACTGCGCACGACGCCCAAGGAGTGGCTGCGCTCGCTCTACAAGCGCTTCAACACGAACTGGGATTCGTACTTCTTGCTGTTCACGCTCGTGCTCTCGGTCGCCGCTGTGCCGGTCGCAGTGCTGATCGCCGCGGTGCTCAACTCGAACGCGGACAACGTTTTCAAGCCACGATGCCAGCTTTCGTACGCGAAGAAGGGCGACGACTATATGACCTCCACTGCGGCGATCTCAACAGTGACGATCCCCGCGCTGAACCACGTCGTGATGCTCGTCGTGTCGCTCTGGATCGCTATCCGCTGCAGCATCAGCAGGAAGAGCGTGCTGCGGAGCAACGCGCAGGCCAGTGCGCGCGCCAACCTGAGTGAGTCTTTGGAGCTTGGAGCCATTGCTGATTGACGTTGGTATGATACTTTTGATGTGGCATCACTAACCTCTCTTTCTATTCTCTTTGTGCGTAAACAGCGTCGGCGTTCATGCTGCCGTGCTATGAAGCGATCTGGTACATGATCGCGCTCCTGTCGCTCACGGGCGTGGTCCTGTTCATTACGAGCTTCCATCGGGTACCTACGGGCGATGGTGAAGACAGCCCAGTGGTCCCGACTCACGATGATCCGCAGTACCCGTGCAACGTCACGATGCTCCCGCTCCTGTGGATCCTGCAGCTTCTCCCCATGCTCATGGCACAGCGCAGCGTGTCGCAAGAAGCCGTCGTGCGCTCGATTGTGTACTCTGGCGCCATGTGCGTCGTGATGCTCGTGCTCTTTATGAGCCTCTACCGCCAAGGAAACGACGCGATCAACGCGATCACCATCTCCGTGCACTTCTTGCTCTTCTGCTTTTACTTCTGGGCCAAGTTCGTGTTCAAGGCACGCTCGACGTTCGATTTTTCCTTCATCAGCGGCGTGTTGGGCGTGCTCGCGAGTCTCATCGTGCAGACAATGGACATCTCCGGCATGAGGGGCACCCAGGATGAGTTCATCAGCTACTGCGTCGTCAACAGCTTGTACGCGATCTCGATCGTCGCGATCCTACTCTCGCTGCGCGCAGACACGCGCTACTGGTTGGGTATCGACGACGGCACGGCACGCACACGCAACCCGATGCGCCAGTACATGCGCCAGCTATCGGAGCGCGGCATGATCACCAACTTCTCCACACGCACGTCTGTGTACGACGTGCACCGCATGATCGAAGAGCACCGCAAGAACGTCGTGGACTTCTCGGCGCTCAAGCTCGCGGGAATCATCGCGCAGGGTGCGACGTCGATCGTGATGCGCGGCGTGCTGCGTGGAAACACGGACATTGCGCTAAAGATCTACACATCCGTGCAGGTGACAGACGAAGAGCTCCACAGATTCTCCCGCGAGACAGCGCTCAACGTGCAACTCTCGCATCCGAACGTCGTCAAGTTCTATGGTTTGTGCGTCGTTCCGCCGTCGATCTCGCTCGTGTTTGAGTTCTGCGAGTACGGCGGACTGGACGTCGCGCTGCAGAACAGCTCGCTCTGGGGGCTCTCGACCAAGCTCAAGGCGTGGCTCGACGCATGCAAGGCCGTGGCGTACTTGCACAGCTTCTCCCCGCCGCTCCTTCATCGTGACATTAAGACTGACAATTTCCTGCTCGGACAAGACTACCTGCTCAAGCTCGCCGACTTTGGAGAGGCAAACTTGCTGAGACCGCGCACCGATGGCACGATGACGATCGCTGGCACGGTGGACTACATGGCACCAGAGATGATCCTCGGAGGCAAGACTGCCCGGTACGGCACCGCGGTCGACACGTACAGTCTCATGATCACGCTCTGGCAGATCATGGTGCCGGACCGCAGTCCATGGGACGGCAAAACCCATCTCGAAGTGTACACGTGCGTGAAAGATGGCGAGCGACCGCCGTTGCTGCCGAGCATCCCTCAGGGTTGCGCCGAGATCCTCGAGAGTGGCTGGGCGGCGAATCCGATGGAGCGCGTCGCTGTCGAGGAGCTCATTCCGAAAGTGCACAAGCTCTGGCTGCTCTCGCTTCATCAAAAAGTGTTAAAGCGCACAAACTGAGAACGCACACAGAACACTTTCACTCTCGTCCTCTTATTTAAGCTTAAATACATGCAACAAGCTCTTACCTTGCTGCTTTTGGCATCCCTTGTTAACAATCGGTCTTGGTTACAGCTCTGTGAGCGTGCTTGAGTCGATATTCTCCTTGCTTTGCTCGCTCTCATCGTCGGCATGTGACTTGTGCCTGTGCTTTTTCGACGATGATGATTTCTTCCGAGACCCTGAAGGCGTTCCAGCCTCTGGAGCTGATTTATCTTTCTTCTTTTTCTTCTTCTCGCCTGTGCTGCTGCTGGAGGCTGAGCTCGAAGAATTCGGCGCACTCAGTTGCTTCGACGAAGCACCTTGCTTCTTGAGCAGCTTGTCGCGCTGTGCCTGGCGTTGCTTCAGCTGCAGCTTCTTTCTGCGCTCTTTCTCTTGCTCCTGCATCTGTTGCCAATCGGCTTCTGCTTTGACTCCGTCGGTCGGCTCCAGTGGCTGGAGATAAGCGCCCAGAGGTGACGATACAGCGTGTTCCGTCGCGGTCGATTCTTGTAAAGCAGTATCAATGTTGCTTTCAGTCGAGGGTTGCTGCTGGGCTGGTGTTCCTGAGGCATACTTTCCAAGAATGAGTGCTTCACTATCATCTTCAGGAGCCTTTTTCTTCGGCTGCAAAGTGTCAGCCAAAGGAAGTTGTGCTTGTACAGCTCGTTTCTTCGGCTTCACCTCGAAGCTGAAGGTTTCAGAGTACGCGTCCTCACCGCCTGACCCCCCTTCGCTTTCTTCATCGACAACGTCAGATGAGCCAAGAGATATGCTGTACACATCGGTAGACTGGTCGAAGATGCCCAGTGAGCCATCGTCAAAGCCCAAGATGTGTGTGCTTTTTCGTGCCGAAGACATCACTGGGCCAGCCTTTGAAATAGAATCCTCGGTTGCAACTGTGATGTCCCCAGCGGGGATAGCGATAACTTGAACAGGTTCTGGTCCAGCGACTTGGACTGGGCTCTTGAATGCTGATGCGTTTTCACTGATGGACGAATCCAAATTCAGCTCGCCCGTAGAATCCTGAGTTGACTCTATCACGCTCTCTTCAGAGACAGAAGACTCCTTCATTCTTTGGTCGATCACTTCTGCTTCGTCAACCAAATTTGGTTCAGCACGCGGTGTCGAGGATACCACAGTGTCAAGGTCATCCAAGAGGTTATACTGATCTGCAGCAGGCAGTTTGCTTTCCTCAGCAGAATCTCGGCTCTTGAGCATCTCGTCAAAACTCTCATGGGTTGGTTGAGAAGATTCGATGTCCTCTTTCGGTTGATCAAAAAAGGACACTCTTTTTCCTCGTGACACCTTCTTGGTCTTGAGACTCAGCGCAAATTCTTCGTCCGACTCAATCACGTTCACTTCGTCCGTTGCGATCGGCTGACTGCTTTCTTGAAAAGCTGGTTCAGACGATGTCGTGTCTGAATAAACTGGTCTGACGTCTGGCGACGCAAGTTTGAGCACACTCGATCGCCCTTTTTGCAGCGTGAGTGCAAACTCTTCGTCCGAGTCAATCTCGCTGTTGTCTCCAGAGCTGGATGTGTCTTTCTTGGCTTGAGCTGTACCACTGACCGTTGCCGTTTCGACTGCACTGTGCGGTTCGGGCTGGGATCTTCTCTTCTTCGCTTTTGCCAGGCTGAGTGCAAATTCCTCGTCCGAATCGGCTTCCTCCGTCGCGGGGATTTCTTCCTGTGTAGTGAGGTCGCTCGAATTTGTTCCCCGTGTATGTTTGTTGTCTTCACCTCCAGAAGACTCCACCTTGATTTCATCAGCATTCTGATCTCGCGATTCTTTTGACGTGTCTTTCTCTTCACCAAAGTCGAAAAAGTTGGTCACATCATGCTCGCTCGAAGAGTCGAAAAGCGCGTCAATTGGATCGAACTCCACATGCGATGGCTTTGCGGATTTCTTAGGTCGGCGCTCTTTCGGATCTGTTGGCTTTGGCGAGGCTTTCACTTGAAGAATCGTCTTCTCCTCTTCATCTGAGAGACTGACGGAATCCACCGCAGCTCTGAAGACAGGCTTCTCGGTTTTGCGCTGACTTGAACTTGTGGTGCGATTCTTCAGAGATGGATAGTCTTCTTCTTCTTCTTCCAAGTATCGTGCGCCACGACCACGTGGTTTCAGTGACGGATAGTCTTCTTCTTCGTCGGACCCCTCGGCTTCTCTCTGAGCATTCTTCCTTCCTGTGCTGGTTTTAGCAGAATTCTTGACCGAGCCATCTCGAAGCTGACGTTGTGGTGCATCCTCACCATCACTGCCACTCTCTTTACCTGATCCTGTCTGGAACAGCGACTCGTAACCTCTTCCCCCAAGAGCAGTGCCTTCGGTTGGACTGTCCTCAAACAGATCTGCAAAGGAGTCACGACGTTTTGTTTTCTTCTTCTGTGATTTCCGGGACCCTTTGATCGGAGAAACTTCCAGAGTACCCTTGCTCTTCGTAGATTTATTCCCATTCTTCTTGCGGATGGCCACATCTTCGTCACTGCTATCATGATCAAAGATGCTCAGCTTTCTCGGACTTTGATCGTTCGCGCGAGGCGATACTGCTTGATTGCTGCTCGAACGACGAGCTATAGCCTGCGGGTTTCTGCTCGTACTGACCGGGTGATCGTGATCTTTCCTTTTTCGAATGAGCTGTTTCAGCGCTGCGAGCTCGCCTTCTAGAGAAGAAATTTTGTCCACAATGGTATCGTCAAGTCCATCTTCGTTTTCGCTTTCTGCAGCAGCTGGTCGGTTGTCATATTGCTCGGATTGTCCAAGAGCGAGTTCTCTGCTGTACATCTGGGACCGTGGCTCTTGTTTTGAAGGCTGCGGATTGTAATCGCGTTTCACTGGTTGCTCGCGAGCTCGCTTCGGAGCTGACGCTGATACATACCCTCCGGTAACAGGATCAAACACGTAATCATTCGGTCGCTCAAATTCAGCAAAGATGTCGTCGACTGAGTTGGTTTGTTGAGCCGAACGTGGTGCGGCGGATACGCGGTGGTTGATATCATCCATAATGCTGGTGTGCGCGCTTGAACCGGCAGTATAACCCTGATCATCTCTCGCGTAACTCGAAGCAAATCGATCGCTCGAAACGCTCGATGGAACAGCGTACGTCGCTACCCCATAGCTAGGCTCTGCGGAGATTGCGCTCCACGAGTTTCCTGCTGTTTGACTGGGCTCGCCATTCCCTCTTTGTGAAGATAATGAGCTCTCCCCGAGACCGATTGAAGATGCCCTGGAGCGGTCGATAGCGTAGATACTGGGAGTGAGTCCCTTGATTTCGTGCTCTTGATGCGCTCCGAAATCATCCTTACGGCGATCAAAACGGGCCACTCCTGTCGGAGGTACCACGAATGGCGACTCCATCCCGATGCCATTCCACGCTCTTGCTGGTTGGCTTGCAACCTTCGAAGATGAATTCGCTTGACTTTTTGGAGACGCAAACAAATCGTCGAATGTGTCTCGCCTTTTCTTCTGGGATAAATCTCGAATCGAAGCTGCACCGGAAAAAGTCGACATTCGTTTCTGCTCAGAGTTTGGCTGCCGGAAATCGCCCCCTGGAGTTGCATACTCGGATGCCATCGTGAACCGAAATTGATCTTGTTGACCATTTTCATGATAAGGTACCAAAGAGTTTTCCGCCATTGAAAAACGGCCGAACGACCCTGCTCTCTGCGAAATGTTGGGTTCGCGGAGAGATGTCTGACGTTCAACTGCTGAAGGAATGCTCAGCTGATCCTTATCAACATTCTTGAAGTCGTTGGATTCCTTCTCAGTTTCACTTGCTTGATTTACGGACTCGGGGGTTTCTTGATTGACTTGCTTTGCCGGAGATTTTGAGCCGGATATCCCAAATAGACGCTTCAAAGCACCTGTAAACCCGTGTCCACTGGATTTTGGCGATGACACCGGAGCAGCTGACTTGTTTGCCTCTCCTGTGTCTTGTCCACCCATGACTTCTGTTGGAGGTTCAACAATACTGTACGATTCTTGGTCACTGGCGATTGCACGAGGCTCGACTGACTTTGGTAGTGATGCAGCTCCCCATTGAGAACTGTCAGTCGGTATCCGCAGCTCCCTAGCTGGTGATCTGAAGTTTTCGCGACTCGCACGATCAAAATACCCCGGAGTATCATCGACCACCAATTCGTCGACGTCTGCGTCGTAAAATGTTGGGCGAGCTTGAGTGAACACGGCTGGTTGCGCAGGGCCAATAGCGAGCACACCTCGAGAAACGTTGGCTGGAGGTGGTGGCGATGGAGAAACTCCCTTGTTCTCACTTGATTCCTTTCGCTTGACTTTTTCCTTTTCTTTCCGCTTCTCATTGCCGTTCTTTTTGCCGTGGACATGGAAAATGTCCTTCAGACTCTCTTTTAATGTTGGTCGGCCATGTGAGCTGAATCGACCATCGGTCTCATTCTCCGGTTGTTTTGCTTCTGGTTCTACAGTCGGTGTTCGTGCGACAACTAGCTGCTGCTCCGGCTCTGGTCGAGGCATCTCCATCCTTGCTCGCCGATGATCAAACTCGTCGTCACCTCGGGATGCATACGCATCTATCGAGAGAGAATCGTGCACACCCCTCGGCGGAACCCTCGCGCCACCGTTGGCAGCGATAGTA
>JAASFI010000597.1:0-22340 GCA_023333705.1 Globisporangium viniferum | reverse complement strand
TGCCAATCAGCTCGCAAAGCATCAAGGAAGCAACTCCGACGCGTTGTCGATCTCGACTTTCAGCGGATCCAACGGCAAGATCACTCCTCCAGGGAGTCCGAAAGTCCCGACTAAATCCATCCTGCTGTTGACAAACGGAGCCAACGACGGCTTCACCGACCCGGCGTCGAACAAGAAGAAGCGCGATCGCAGCAAGGTCGACTTCTCCAACATGCTGAAGAAGCAGTCTGCGCAGCCTTTGAACAGCACCGCCACCTCCAACTACTTCCAGGCACTCCAGACGATGGAGGTCAAGTTCGAATCGAAGGATCTGACTGCTGACAAGCAGTATGGAGTCCGACACCAGGTTGTCCCTGTGGATGTGAAGCGTCCCGACGAACTGAAGACCTCGACCGAGTCGGCTTTCTTCGTCGAGAAGCACCACACGAAGATCAAGAAAGCGTCGAAGGCGTCGCCGGTCCTCGAAGTGACCGAGTCGATGCTGAACGACGAGAACACGGCGCTTCTCAACATCCTCCCGGACTGTCTCGCGGAAGCGGACAAGAAGGTCGACAGTGTGTGTAAGCTCCTCGAGAACGCCACGAACCCCGACCACATCACCAAGAAGGCGATCGAGTCTCCTCTCGCTTTCAACAGTGCTCTGTCGTTGACGATGGCAGGGAGTGGTCAGGAGATTGCTGAAGTCGCTCAGTTGCACGCGATCAACCGTGTGCTCTGCGCGTCGCAGCCCAATGAAGACACCACGTTCAGCACGAAGTGGAAGAAGTTGATGGGGATTGAGGTCATTACACAACAGGTGGTATCACATCACATTTGGTCACTTTTACCCCATTTTTTTAATCGTAACCAGTAAATGTCAAAATATTATAAAAATGATATTCTAATTAATAAAAACCGCGTTATCTATCATGTGGTCTTTTTTGTATATCGCACGTACTGTCATTGGTGCGAGCAACTTACTGTCAGAATATGCGGGAAGATCTTTTGTTTTGCTCAAAGTGTATTCGTTGTACCGGTTATTAGTTCGTATCGCTCACCCTGCGCCTAAGTATGTATTGTTGCATGGCTCCGAGAACAAACGTATCGCTCTCACTGAGGGTGTAGTTACCCATTACCTTCATCAGAATCTTTCTCGTTTGCAACAATAATAGTATCGCTGTGTCTTATTCACGTTGGAAGTCTTTGCTTTTATTATCATTGTGCCTTATTAGTTAGGTGCTTTTAAAATTTGTAGTGTAAGAGAGGGTCAACACGAATAAGGCAAACTGAGTGCGATAACAATTGAGAACGGCGTGATTTCAGCGCGCCATTCGCTCGACTTTGCATTTGTGGGCCTGCTACTCTCGATAAAGGCCCACTCTAGTGCGCGACTTTGCTCTACTTGTGCTCCTTATTCGTATTGCGTGACAATAGTTTCAGCACGACTTCAAGCAATTCGTGCTATTAAATTGGACACGCTTGATGCTTAAAAGTGAGTTGTGCACGAATAAACCTACTACCGTTATTAGCGCATCTAAATCGCGCGTTTTAACCGTGAAAATGACAGAAAAGGCGAAACGCATAATTCTTTTCGTTTGGTTTTTTGGTCAAATCTAGCTCTGCTTTTAGGGTTTAGGGTCAAATCTCGCTTGGGTTATAGGGATTTTGCACCGATTTTGATTTAGAGGTTTGAGTGAATTAGGGCGTTTTTATGGGTCTTGCTATCAAAAAGGGGTGTCGTTGTAACAGATATCAAATGCATTATAAATATATGCAGTATATCTGAGCATATACTATTTTAGAAAGTCAACTTGAAGTCAACAGGACAGGTGCGCGCCAGTTCCATCCAATCCTGAGAGCAAGCCCACCCACCAGTTGTTTTTCGCGCCGCACCATGTTTTCGCGCCGTGTTCGCACGTTCGTGCGATCGCCAGCTTCAAAAGCTCACGCATCGCAACAAATTGCGGTGTGTAAACACAGCTTTCGCTTCGCTGGTGAATGAGACCTGCTCGCTACGGTCGCACCGCCGCGCTGCAGTAATCTTTTCCCTCACTGTGTGATTCCGCCAACACCTTTGTGCTCTTATACGAACACTCCGCGAAGGGTGCGCTTGGGATCCTGAATATTCTTTACGACACGCTTATAGCACATCCACATGCTTGCTGAGGTGGTCGGTCGACTGTGTGTCGTTCATGACGTTAATTGAATGGTCTCGCTTGAGAGACCGACCAACAGAACGCGACGTACAGTCTTTCTTATTCGACCGAAGCGCATTCGTGGCTCGGATTACATGCCGCCATGGGCATGGCCGTCATGCAAATAAAGAGGATCACTCTCTCCCCAGATTACTCGCTACGAGCGATTGCGAAGTGATCAGCAGTGCCAGCCGCGCAAAAAGACTGAGCACCAGCTGGATGGGAGGTCGTTGTCCTGGTAAATATAAATCCTATAATACTCAATATTTTGATAAATCTGTCAGAGAAAAGTGGTAATTTGTAATGCAAATTTTTGTTGTAACTAATACCCTGTGGCATATAAAAGTTGGATAGTGAACAGTTCGTGACGACTCAATCCACTTCAACAGACTCGCCGGTCGTCTCCGTTCCCAGCTGGTTTGTCAAACGATGATAACCGCACAAACAGACAACATTTTAAAATACCCTTTTTACAAAAGATACCCATTTAAATCTGTGACACTTAGTTATTAATTAAATTATTTCTACTTTTCGAAAAAGCACATTCTAAGCATTATCAGAGGGCAATGAAGTCCGCCACCTGGTTCCGGCGCAGCGGCAATGCAGAGGCGCAGCCACCTGCAGATCGTCCAGATGGACGAGGGGCGCTGACGCTCTGACTCTCCCTCTCATGCCAGCAGCTCTTGATGCCTACACAGAACATGCGGTCAGCCCACGCCCATCCGCCCACGCCTGAGCACCTCAGTGCCCATGCAGCTCTCCAGCCATTCCCCAATTGCCTCCGCGCTACTCAAGTAATTTTCAGTGACCATGGTGCTCCGTTCGCTCCTCCGCAACGCCTCCGCGCTCGCGCTCCTGCTCGCGGTCGCCTCGTCCAGCCAGACGGCCCCAGTGACGGGTCTCCAGGTCTCCTCCAACGCTGCCGGGGCCATGGAGCAGGTCCACGAAGCCTCCACCATTAGCCACCGCAAGCTCTCGGCCAACTCGACGTCCCGCATGCTCAAGAAGAAGACCATCAAGCGCAAGCTCAAGAAGAGCGGCTGCACGGTCGTCCCGGGTGTCATCAGCGACAACGGCGCGTCGGTTGGCGGCGAAGCGGTCCAGATGCCGATCACGAAGAAGCCGAAGAAGACCAAGGCGCCAAAGACCCCAAAGCCGTCCAAGACCAAGAAGACCACTCCAGCGGCTACCACTGCGCCGACGACCACGGCTCCTGTGACGACCGCTCCAGTTTCTGATGACACGGGTGATGATGATGCTACGACCACCACCGCCCCAGCTCCAGCTACTGACGACGGCGCTGCGGATGACAAGTCGCCAACCACCACCACCGCTCCAGCGACCACCCCAGCCCCAGTTACTCCTGCTGCGGCTCCAGTCACCCCTGCCGCGGACTCTGAATCTGCTTCGGACGCTGGAAGCGATGCCGCCGAGACCACCACGGCCCCATCCAGCTCCGGCAGTGTCACCAAGAACGGCAAGCTCTGCGCGGTGCCAAAGCTCACGGTCTCGGACATCGACGTCGGCGCATCTGTCATCAACAACGAAGACGAGGCGGCGCTCAAGGTGGTCGCGATCTCGGCCAAGCCAGGCGGCGGCTCCCACATCGCCTTCCACACGGGCACCAAGGTCCAGGTCATGGAGCTCGACGCCAGCGACAAGGTTGTCACCGGCTCGACCGTCTCGGTCAACGTCGTGGACTTTGCCGACATCTACTCGGACGCCAAGGGCTTCGTGATCCTCGGAACGCGCGCGGCCACGGGCGGAGGCACCCTCAACTGCGGTAACCCATCGAATCTCTGCGGTACTGCGCCAAGCCCAGCCGTGCCTTGCTACGACATGTACCTGATCCGCTTCGAGGGCGGCAAGGAGGTGTGGGCGACCAAGCTGACCACTTCCAGCGCGACGCTCCCACCGTACTCGAGCTCCAAGACCGGACCGAACGTGTACATGATCTGGTGGTACGCGCACCACGGCCGCATCGCGTACGACGGCACGAACTGGGCGTCGTACTTCGGCGTGTCGATCTCGACCTCGGAGGGCGGCTGCATCAACATCCACCAGGGCGACCGCATGCAGGTGGTGGGACCAACGGGTGCGATCGTCAAGAGCCAGAACTCGTTCGACCTCGGCTGCTCGCACTCGGGCTACGAGCGCATCACATACGACGCGCGCGCGAAGGAGTTCGCGATGATCTGTAAGACGGACAACAACAACCGCATCAAGTTCCCCAACTCGGACGCCACGATCTACCCGGTGGACCTCGCGGCGTCGAACCTCGGCGACATTGTCCCGAGCGCGACCACGGGCTACTGGATGACGGTGAGCAACGGCAACGGCGCGAACGCCAAGGTGCACCTCATGCACTTTGAGAAGAACAAGGCGCAGGACAAGGACATCGTGCTCGGCGGCGCCAACGCGAACGAGCGCGCGTGCCACTTGGCGAGCATCGGCGAGGGCGGACTGCTCGCGGTCTGGGAAGGCTCCAGCACAGGCGACGATTTCTCCGAGCGCTCGGCGCGCAAGATGTACGTGCAGGTGCGCGACGCCAAGGACGGCGCCAAGATCAGCGAGGCGATCACGGTGGACAGCAGCGTCGTGGGCAATCGCTACCAGGCGTTCAAGGACTTCCCGGACGGCAGCGTGGCGTACCTCTCCAAGGGCACGACCGCCACCAAGCTCAAGCTGCTCCGCATCACCCCGTGCTAGATGGGTTTTGTCTAATGAGAGCTCGTCCTCCTTTCTCGTTTTCGTATACCCAGTGCTTGTGCGTGTAGACAGCGAATAACTGCAGCAAATCAATTTGTTACTGAATGTGATGACAACAATGTTCGACCTTCGGGATGACAATTTCGATACTCTCGACACTTTTTTAAAAGTGTATTAGGCTTACAAGGTCTTCTTCATGCGGTCCGAGATCGCGGCCAGGCGTGTAACGAGCGGCGGGTGGTCGTGGTGGTACTTGCTGTAGAGCGGGTCCGGGTTCATGTTGGTGAGGTTCCCCAGCGCGACCTTGGTCAGTTCGGACTTGAGCGCCTCGCCGAGTCCCAGGTCGACCGCGAAGGCGTCGGCTTCGAGCTCGGGCTGGAGCGTCATGATCCGCATCACGAAGCCCAGGACGTGGCTCACGGGAGCCCACATGGCCTTCGATAAGAGCAGGAAGCCGATCACCACGGACTTCTCCGAGTCGCGCGCAAAGCCGAAGCTCGCAAAGAGCTCGCTGTTCATGCAGAGCCCAAAGATGTACACGAGTGCGAAGTCGCGCAGCGGCTGGGCCAGCATCTTCTTGGGAATGTGCGAGAGCGTCCAGTGGCCGAGTTCGTGGGCGACCACCGCGAGCACCTCGTCGTGCGTGGTCTGCGCCAAGAGCGTGTCGTCCAAGTAGATGCACATGCTGCTGAAGAAGCCAAAGATCGCGGCTCCGCTGTGGCCCGAGCGCAACGAGCTGTCGCACACCAGCAGGCTCGTGAACGGAAAGCTGAGGCTCGACGCGAGCGCTTCGACGCGCGTGCGCAGCTCGCCGTCCTCCAGCGGCGTGTAGTTCTCAAAGAGCGGCAGGACCCAGACCGGGAGCACGACCATCATGGCGACTGTGAACGCGCACTGGAACGCCCATACGTAGTGGTAGAAGCTCTCGCCTCCCCACCGCACCAGGCAGACCAGTCCTGCGGTTAAAGGGCAGGCGATGGCCATGAGCAGCAGGGTCTTCTTCACTTCATCCATAAAGAAGAACCCGAGACTCTGGTTGTTGAATCCGTGGCGCGCTTCGACCACGAATGCCGTATACAACTCGACTGGCAGCTCCGACGTGATATTCTGAGCCATATGGAGCACGAAGAACATGACTGAGCGGTAGATCTCGTTGGTCGCGTCCAGACCGAGCGCTGAGACCGTGTGGCCGCTCACACTCCACAGGAATGGCAAGTAGCCCAGCAGTAGCAGTCCCGAGTCCTTCACGTGGGTGTACGCGCTCGAGACGAACTTGAGCATGCTCTGCTCCAGTCCGTACGTGCGGCTCTTGTCGAACTTCTCGAGCGTCGTGTCAAGAAGCGACGCTGGTGAAGGCTCCTGCTCCACTTCGTCGTCGCTCGTGTTGTCCTTCGAGTCCTTGGTGCTCGCTGCTTTCGTTTGGCTCTCGTTCGTGGTGACATCAAGAGCTCCGATCGCGACGGTGAGCGCCTGCGGGAACGCTGTCTCCTTGAGCTTCTGATGCTGGCGGACATCCAGATACGTCTCAAAGACGTACACGAGCGTGAGGAAGAGGAACGACGCCTGCAGGAACGGCACCGCTGCCGGAGTCCAGCCATCCTCCGTGTAGAGTGGCGCTATGAGCCACCAGGAGCCTGCCATCGCCTGCAATCTTCACACTTTAAGAGTGATGCTGCGAGCGCGCGCTGCCCTCAGCCCTCAGTGAAGCATCCAGTGCGAAAGCGAGGAGGTCCATGGGAAGAGGGAACCTTTATGGGCGAAGCGTAAAGGCTGCAGATAGTGGAGCAACTTCAAATCAGCAGAGGTGGGACCAAATGTGTTGATAACGGATCCCACTCTCGTTTCATCTTGATACCAAACGAATGCCAACGACGCAGCAGCCAGTTAGTTTGGCGTCATGTCTGAGCGAGAGCAGCCACTGTACTACCAACCAATCAATCAATGAATTAGCCAGCAAAGTAAGCTCAGCTGCTGTATGCTCTCTCCTCGATTCTCTCCAAGTTAAATACGTCAAAACTTTCTCCACTGCCACCTACCTACCTCCGTCTAATGCTGCTGTCTGTTTTCTCACTCGCGCTCCACTGTTGGGTCGCACGGGACGACCACCGCGCCTCGAGGACTTCTCGCGGGTTTCTCGCCGACAGCGTCCACTTCAGTCCCGTCCCCGGTCGTCACTTCAATTCCAGGAGTTCTCCGGGAGCTACTGCCATATTCGCTCAACTCTTTATCTCGACCACTTGTCTTCACACGATCGTCACCTGCTGCTGCTGCTGCTGCCGCTACTACTTCGAGCGTGGGCTCTGCCTCCGCCTCGCCCACGAACCCGACGTTCGTGATGAAGGAGGCAAACCGCTTGCCCAGTGCGCTCCAGGTCGAACGCTCGTTGGGACCGCTCAAGTTCTGTTCGCTGCCGAGCAGCTTGTTGTCGTCATACCGGTAGACCTCGCTGTGCTCGTCGACGTCGTTGCTTATGGTGTCGTCTTGTGTCTCTTTCGCTGCTACTGTTGCTGTTGTTGGCTCACAATCAGCAGAGAATGGTTCGTCGACCACCACGTACTTGCTGCTGGAGGTTCCTATCGTGAAGCTGCTCCTTGTAGGAACCCCGTCCGTCGCCGCGATGATCATATCAACAAGCGACGGCGCGCTATTGGACGCAGGACGACTGGCGTCTCGGATCTCGTGCGGGTCTTCATCTGCGTACGGGTTCTTCACGCGCGGACTCGTGAACTGACGGTGGAAGGGCGTGGCGTCGGCGAGCGGCATCGCGACTGGGAGCTTCAACGGCCGGTTCGACTGCTGCTGCTGCGCATCTCGTCCTAGTTGTAGGTGCGAGAGTGTGAGCGCTGGTCGCACGAGCCCCGTCGCAGCGATGAGGCGCGTGGGCGACCCCGATGACCGCGGACCTCCAGGCGAGAGCGTCGGCGACGAGTACTGCTTCTTGCGCGACTTGTCCTTGTTGAACTTCATCACGTGCGCCAGCAAGAACACCTTGTGCTCCTGGGTCGAGAGCGTCTGGCGCGATTGGGCGTAGACAAAGTAGAAGACCGTGAACAGCGCGAGGATACCCAGGAACACAAAGATCTCGAGCCCGCCGTTCTCCTGGAAGAACGCGATCGAGACGAGTCCCATGAGCCAGATGATGAGCGAGTACACTGCGCCGTAGACGCCGAAAGGACTGTGGAACGAGCTGCTCTTAATATTTGGGTAGTTGTGCTTCAGCGCGACGTACCCGATGCACTGACTCGCGTACCCGAGGAACGCCATGGCGATACAGATGTTGAAGAGGTACTTGTCCTGGATGGACGGCACGAAGAACACGAGCAGGCACATGAAGTAGCTCAGCACCGAGCCGGAGAGCACGGCCAGATACGGGGTGCCGTACTTTGGGTGCGGACGCGCCAGAACCGGCGGCAGCAGCTTCGAGGTCGCCATCGCCGCGATGAGCTTGCCGTAGCCCCACATGAAGCCGAAGGTCGTCGCGTACATCGCGGGGATTGAGAAGAGCGTCGCGGTGTTGACCGTGATGTTGAAGAGCAGCTGGAAACCGTTGTCGAATGGGGCGAGCAGCTTGGAGACCTGTTTGAGACCAGGCGGCGGCAGCGACACGGTCACGAAGAGCACGACGATGCCCGTGAAGAAGAGCGCGACGATGCACGACACCTGCGCGAACGGGATCGACTTTGTCGGCTCCAGCACGTCGTCGCTCGCCAGGTTGAGCGCCTCGACGCCCACGAAGAACCAGCAGGAGAGCGGCAGCGAGCGCATGAACCCGCTCGCGCCGTGCACGAAGCGGAAGTCCGGGTCGTCGTCCGCGTTCGCCTTGAAGTCCGTGTGCGGGAACGAGCCGCAACAGTAGAGCAGCACGAAGAAGAGCGAGAGCACGCCGATGAGCATGTTCCAGCGCCAGAAGATGTAATCGCCGCGGATGTGGAAGTAGAGTGAGCTGGCGTAGAAGAGCAGCCAGATGAGCGGCTCGAAGCCAGCGAGCGCGGGGATGCTCTCGACCAGCATGTTGGCCAGCGCCAGCACGGACGACGACACGTACACGATGTACTCGACGGTCTCGGCGCAGCCGATGAGGAAGCCCGGATAAAACCCTAGCGTGCAGCGCGAGAGCCCGTAGGCACCACCGGCGAACGGCAGCGCGCCTGTGATCTCCGACGTGCAGCAGCAGAGCGCGATGTACGCGAACCCGACGAGGAAATAAATAATGATGAACGTGTACAGCCCCCCGCGGAGTCCGTCGTTCCAGCTGAAGTACTGGCCGCCGAGGCCGATGGAGAGCCCGAGTATCCAGATGTCCCAGCGGCCGGGGCGGTACACGGGCGTGGGTCGCGTGTCCGGCTCGGGCTCGACCGCGCGCTGGCTGCTGGATCCCGGCATCGGGTGGCTTGTAGCGGTGGTGGTGGTGGTACTCGCGGTCGTGTGTCCTACCGGCTGCACCACAGGGGCATCGATGTGCAGCTTGAGACGCGCGCGTGGGTTGGGGAGGAAGCGGAACGTCGGACGGGACAGCAAAGCTCTCCACATGAGCGCGGAAACCAACGTGTCAAACCCCCTGAGCGCGCCCGCCCAGACGCCGAAGTCGCGCGCTCTCTCTTCTCCCATCACTGACCGCAGAAGAAAGCGCTGCTGCTATTCATAGAGAGAGAGAGAGAGAGAGCAGGAGGTTTCTAGAAACCCGAGTGAGCGTGTCATGAGTCATGGTCAGCATGGTACTCGCGGTTCGTCCGAAAATTCGCGCTTACCACAACTGCAAGACAGTGGTCTTGTTGCTGCTGATCGACTGATGATGAAGCTCTCAACGCATGTGCATTGGCAGCCCAGTGCGTGCAAAATCATGCCCGCCAGCTCGCGATTCGCCCAAGCGAGGAGCGGCTCCATGTTGGCGAATTTCATGTTGTGGGGAATTTTAGGTTACGATTCTTCTTCCGCAGCCTCAGTACAAAACACAATGACTCTGGAAGGTTACGCTTTCGATTGGTCCATCGCCAAAATGCGATCCACCAACTTGAAGTAGAACGCAAAATGTTGTTGGCAGAAATCGAAATTTGACATGATCGAAACCTGCTTTTGTCAAAACTCCGTCTTGATTTCTAACGTAAAAATCGCTCTTTTCGGATAAACCGGTTTACGCGTAGCGTAATTACGCTTTTTGACGCACGCGGTCCAGTGCCGGCCGCCTGACTGAACTGCTTCTCTTTCTTCGTGTTCTCTTCTCCGTCATTTGTCTCTGCCTTCGTTCTTTTCTTCCGCCAGTAGCTCTACAAAGCGATTAATAGACGAGAAGGAGGCGAGCAGCTACGCTACACACACGGACACAGGCAGGCAGACAGTGACAGGTCAGCTCTCCGCATACACGCGCAGGCACAGACAGACAGCAGCACCAGCGCGCAGAGTAGGATGGACGACGTGGGGCTCGACCGCAAGATCGTGATCGTCGGCGCGACCGACGTGGGCAAGACGTCGATCACGATGCGCTATTGCCACGGGAGCTTCTCGACGCCGACGTCCGCGACCATCGGCGCGTCGTTCCTGCAGAAACGCATCATCGTGGGCGGCGACGAGGCGTCGGGCGGACGTGCCGGCGGCACGCGACGGAAGATGACGCTGCAGATCTGGGACACGGCCGGACAGGAGCGCTTCCGCTCCATGGCGCCGATGTACTACCGCAACGCAAAGGCCGCGATCCTCGTGTTTGATCTGCTGAATGAGGCGACGTTCGAGAAGGTCAAGGAGTGGCTACAAGGTGCGAATTGTGAACATGCTGCTCTTGGTGCTGCTGCCGATTATAGGCAATGAATGGGTGGGTTCAAAAGAGTGCTGACAATGACGCTTGTGCTATTGTTTTGTACGCTGTTGCTATCCAGATCTCCGACATCACGTGGGCGACGATATAGGTATGTAACACAGTCCCTACCTACTACACCTCGCGAGGAAGGTGACTTGGTTTTAATTTGCGGTGGCTATCTTTTTCTTATTTGTAAAACAACAGTGCTAGCGATTGTGGGCAACAAGTGCGACGTGGTGTCGTCGTTCAACTTTGCGAAGGCGCAGCAGTTCGCGCAGGAGATCGGCGCGCTGGTGTTCCGCACGAGCGCGAAGACTGGCGACGGCGTGCAGAACCTGTTCGAGAGCGTCGCGGTGCAGCTGCTGAAGCGCCACGAGGAGGAGGAGAAGCTGCGCGGGCGCGAGAACTCGTCGTTAGAGGGCAGTCAGGTGTCGTACGGCGGGCGGAGGGGCGACGAGACGCTCTACCTCTCGGACAACTCTCGCAGCGGCAAGAACGGAAGATGCTGCTAGAGACGGAAGGAAGGAAGGATGGATGGATGGATGGCGGAAGCAGCTAGAAGAAGAAGAGATCAACCAGGTGGCGATCGTAAAGAAGAACAGGAGGAAGAAGAGACCAAGGCAGCAGACAAGGAGAGAGAGTATGGGGTTCGTTTATTAGTTAGTTGGTAGTTTGAGAATATTGTATTGATGTTGTTTCTATTTTGACCCGCATGCTCTTGTTGTTGCTTCTTTCTTTTTCATGGGCTCATCACGAGCCGATCAGGAGCGGGTATAAATTTCCAGCAGTGTTGGCGCCATACATTCGCTGCCACCTGCCATGGATTACGCCGGCAAGTATGTGATCTCACAGGAAACTGGCGTTCTTCTCATCTTCAGCGCTGTTTAACATCCAGACCAGAAGCTCAGCCATGTACGCCACACAAAAAGCGGCGCCATCAATCGGCGACAGAGATCGCTCCTGATACCGACCGCAACGGTGGCTGCTTCAAAAGAAAGAGATGCGAAAAGAGCACCATGCAAGCAAGCAACCAAACAACAGCGAACAAGACACTTCAACAGTCCCAAACCCACTCGTGCAATCCCGTGTCAATGTCAATCTTCAGACGCTGCAATTCTTTGTCTTGTATTTCATTTCATGTTTCCGACCTCCAGCTTTCCCCTCCACAGCCTTCTCGCTCACACGCCATCAAAAAGAACATCAACAGTGATCGAATCCGTTTTTTTGGTACTTTTTCATTTTCTTTTTGTGAGTGCGTGACGAGTCGGGTGTGTGGTGGAGTGTTGTTGTTGTAAGTGCTGCTGGTGGTGCTGGCGGCGGCGATCCGGGTTTCTCTTTCGATCCTGCTGACCTGACTGACTGACGGACGGGCTGGACAGGTTAGTTAGGCGACTGCTCCATCAAACGACCAGAGTCGCAGCTATCAAGATGACCCCATCCCACAATGGAGAGAGATACACCTTGACACCTGCAAACTCATAATTCGGACATGGGCGCAATCAAACAGGATCCGCGCGGTCGCTCGCTCGCTCGCTGCTCACCACGCCACTTAGTTGGAGTTCACTAATAACGAGTTGATCTTGTCGATCTTGGTCGAGAGCGACAAGTCGATGAAGTAGTTGCCGATCTGCACCTTCAAGCCACCGAGGATCTCTGGGTCGACAACCGCCTCCAGGAGCAGGGTCTCACCCTTCTGGATGCGGGCGCCGAGGGCCTTCTTGACCTGGTCCAGCTGGGCCTTGGTCAATGGGTCCGCCGAGGTCACCTTAGCCTGGACTTCGCCGCGGTACGCACCCATGAGCTGCTTGTACGACGCAATGACACCGACCGCGTCTGGGAGACGGCCGTTCTCAGCCAGCACCTCGAACAAGCCAGCCACTGGCTTGGAGAACTTGGCGGCTTCCATCACCTTCGAGATGTCCTCCTTCTTGGACGCACGCGCGATCGTTGGGTCCTTCAGGAACATCGCAAAGTTTGGCTCCTTGGTGATCGTGTCCTCGAGGCTCAGGAGCTCCTTCTCCACGGCTTCCAACACGTTCTGCTTGGCGGCCACACTGTAGAGCGCGTTCGCGTAACGGGCGTGCAGGCCGAAAAGCTGCAGCTTTGGCTGGGTCATCTGGCCGAAGCCGCCGATCTCCTGCACTTCCTTTGGCGTGCCGGCCGACGCGGCGGCGGTAAAGTTGCGCGCCGCCATCTGTGGCACGGCCTTGCGGGCGTTCTTGGCAACAGAAGCAATCATCTACACAACAAGAGGAGATCCATAGCAACACACATGAGCAAATCCAATCATCGCCAGATCATTCGATCATTCATTCGCTCTTCTACGCCGCCGCTTGCCACACGCGCACAGCCAGAACGCGCATGGCGGGAGTCATAATAACCACACGCGCGTGCACACATGCACAACAGCCTCATAGCCGCCTACGTCATTAGCATATTCACACACACAGGACACGCATCTTCACCGCCTCATACCTTGTTTCTTCTCGGAGGAGCTACTGAGCGAATGCGAGCGGCTCGCTTGTCCCCGCCCCCCTCGCGCGCTCGGCCCCCCACAGTCCACAAAACCACCCGCGCGCGAGGTTTTTCTCAAGTCTCCGAGGTTTTTTCAGGGTGTAAGGAGCAATGTTAGAAACGGTAGAAGCGTTAGAAATAGATACTGTATTGCGAGTTGGTTAGAAACGGCGGCGCGTGCCTTTGCGAGGCGCTATTGGATTGGAGATGACTGTATTGTAATCAGGAAGAAGGCGGCGGGCGGTGCAGCTTGACGAGCACGCGCGTGGACGCCGAGGGCTGCGGCACGACCGCCTTGTCCAGCAGCAGCGAGTCGCCAGTATCGATTTCTTCGCTGTTAAGCTCCGCGACGATGCTCCACTTGTCCATGAAGCGGTTGTAGGACTCGACGCGCCCGTGCAGCTCCATCGACTCGTGCGTGAACACCTGAAGCGGCTGTGGTGCCGGTTCTTCATTTTCACTACTCTGTGCTTTGCTGTCATCGGACGGCTTCTTCTTCTGCTTGCGCGGGGCGGCTGCAGCGAACTCTTCGCGCACGGCGGCGTCAAAGAGCGAGAAGAGCGTGTCGCCGGCCTTGGCGTCAATGCTGCCGTTGCTCTCGAGCTCCTGCAGCACGTCCGCGAGCGCGCGACCCACGAGGCTCTGTCGGTACTCGTCCATTCTGCTTGGTGATCCTGAACACCAACAAACAAACATAAAAGTGTCACTAAAACCCAGTTGACGCGAATCAGTGACACATTAGTGACATTTTCGATATCGTACTTTAGCGGAGGGTGCCATCACCACTCGTCTCTTGCTTGGTTGCATTCATAACCCGCCACCAACCCCGCCAATAGACAGACAGCCACGAGGAGCAGGAAGCCATGGCGATCCGCGAAGAGCACGACTTCCTGAGCGAGAACGAGCGCGCGTTCCTCTTCTCCGCCATCCACGATCGCCCGCATGTGCGCGCCGACGGCCGCGAGCTCATGCAGCAGCGAAAAGTACGTCCAATGTCGCCTGCAGAGTGGATTTAACGATGAACACACGACCACCACGTTGCTCACATGCTGCCCATCTATCTCCTTTGCTATGGCTATCTGTGTATGTAGATTCGCGTGCAGTTCCGGAGAACAGAGGAGCAGGCGCAGGCAGAGGTGCAGCTCGGACGAACACGGTGCGTTGCGTCTCCCATTGAGCTTGCGTGGCGCTTGCCAGTGCATGTGTGCATGTCATATTGACCCATTTCATTCATCAATCACCAATCACTCATTCATTCATTTGCTACAGTGTGATTGCCAATGTGCACGGCGAGATCGTGCCGCCGTTCCCAGACCGCCCGACCGAAGGCTTCCTGCATTTCAACGTGGAGCTCTCGCCGATGGCGTCGCAGAACTTTGAGGTCGGGCGGCCGTCGCCCATGGCCGTGGAACTCGCGCGCATCGTAGACCGTGGCATCCGCGAGTGCCGCGCGCTCGACACGGAGGCGCTCGCGATCATCGCCGGCGAGAAAGTGTGGGCGATCACGTGCAACATCCACGTCGTGGACCACGGCGGCAACCTCGTGGACTGCGTGTCGCTGGCCGCGATCGCTGCGATGATGCACTACCGTCGCCCCGAGGTCTCGGTGCAGAACAACTCGACGGTCGTGTACAACATCGACGAGCACGCCGCCGTGCCGCTGAGTCTGCACCACATCCCGATCTCCATCTCGTTCTGCTTCATCGAGAGCCGCGACCAGGGCGGCGACGGCAACGACGGCGAGCCGATCATCTTCATGGACCCGACGGACCGCGAGGAGCGCATCACGGACGGCAGCATGACGTTCACGTTTAACTCGTTCCGCGAGCTCTGCGCGGTGCACAAGATCGGCGGCGCCGCGATCTCCACGACGGACGTGCTGCGCTGCGCCAACATCGCGGCCGCACGCGTGAGTGAACTGACCGAGATCTTGAAAGAAGAGGCTGAGAAGGCCGACAAGGAAGCGATCGACCGCCGTCGCGCGTTCCTGCGCGGCCGCGACTTTGCCGACGTGTCGTCGCTGTCTACCAGTGCGGCGACGCAGAACCGTCAGGAAGTGGATCTCGGCGCGATGACGGACTTTAAGACGCTGCACGCGCCGATCGCGCTCAGAGACGACCCGACCGCCGAGGAGAACGACGCCAAGGTCACGTCCATGGCGCAGCTGCTCGAGTCACTCGAGACCGCGGCGGACATTTCCGAGAGCAGTGGGGCTTCCCAGTCGACTGCTTCGGGTGGTCTGGAGATGAGTGCTGAGGCACGCGAGGAGTTCAAGAAACTGACCGAGAGCATGAGCGTCCGCTTGCTTGTGTCTTCGGCTGCCAACGCATCGTCGTCTTCTCCGCCGAAGGCTCCAACTGCCGCTCCTGCTACTACCACCAAGAAGCAGGTTACAAAGGTAACCAAGAAGAAGAAACCGGTGGTGGACAGCGACAGTGAGGAAGAGAGCGTCGTGGTGCAGAGCGAGTTCAACGGTGCTGCAGCACCAGCAGCCCCAGTTGCAGAAGCTCCAGTAGAGAAGAAGAAACCGGCCAAGAAAGCCAAGAAGAAGGCGGTTTCCAGTGACTCGGACGAGGAAGAGCAGGATCTGAGCGCGGCCATCAAGCGCAAGCCGCGAAAGTAGACACTTCTACTACTTATTTGATGATTTGCTAGACCCACTGGAGACCTCGTAGGATACAGAGAGAACGACCGGTCGTGTATACGAGTATCGCCAGCCTAATGTAATTGGACCGCTAACTCTCGGATGGAGCTTCTTGACCACACAGCTGCAAGCAGAGCCACCAGTCGACCGGGTACTTGATCTGACCATTCGAATTTGTGTTGCGCAGATATTCCGCCACTCTCAAGAGGCACTACAGCAAGTTGGTAGGTTCTGCACAGGCTTCTGGGATTCCAAGGCTTTTGCTTTGACCATTTTGAGATGTGCCTAACAACGCTTCTAATCTTTGCTCTGCTTGTCCTGAAATAGCGACTTTGGCGGCACCGTTTTCCTACCAAACCAAACCAAACAACCCCAACCGTTGCCCACTCTCGAAGCGATTCCACTTGAGTAGAACTACTCACTCAGAGCGAGATGAACGCCGTCGAGACCACGTGAGTTCGCCTCTCTGTCCATCGGTGAGAGCACCTCGCTACAGGTCCAGACCTCCATTGATCCCCAGGAGCACTTTCACTAGGCTGAAGCAGCTGCAGACACGATGCACAAGCGTGTGAAAGTGTGTATTCGCGTGCGACCAAACTCCAAAGCCAACGCTGCGGCCAGCGGCGTGCTCATCAACCAGCAGGAGCAGGTGGGCCCTTGAGCTGCATTGTCCACATCGACACTTTGCTGTATGCTAATCACAATGTCCTCCTCGTGTAGACGATCAGCGTGATCACGAATGCAGCCACTGGCAACGGCACGTGCTTCCATTTCGACCAGGTCCTGGACGCGAAAGTGGACCAAGTGGGCGTTTTCCAGGCCACAGCGAGCGAAGTGGTCGAGAACGTGCTCAGCGGGTACAACGGCACGATCATGGCGTACGGCCAGACGGGCGCCGGCAAGACGTTCACGATGTCCGGCGGCAAGCAGAACTTCCAGGACCGCGGCATCTGCGTGCGCTCGATCTCCGCCATTTTCCAGCAGATCAAGAAGGACGCCGAGCACGAGTACGTCGTGCGCGTCTCGTACGTCGAAGTGTACAACGAGAACCTCTTCGACCTGCTGGACCTGAACGAGCACGCCGCCAATGGACACCACAGTAGCAACAACAACCACACGGCCGCCTCAAAGGAAGAGCTGGTGATCCAGGAGAACGACAAGGGCCAGACGTTCATCAAGGGGCTCACGCGACCGCTCGTGAAGAGCGAGGAGGACGCGTTCGACCTGCTCTTCCAGGGCGAGACCAACCGCACGATCGCCGAGCACTGTCTCAACGCCGCGTCGACGCGCTCGCACTGCATCTTCACCATTTATCTGGAGAAGAAGCGGAGCTCGAGCGCGCTACTGGGCAATTTTGAAGCCAATCAGGATCCAGACGTAGTGGTCTACAGCAAGCTCAACCTGGTGGACCTCGCCGGCTCGGAGCGCATGAAGAAGACGGGCGTCTCGGGTACGATGCTCAAAGAGGCGTCGCACATCAACAAGTCGCTCACGTTCCTCGAGCAGGTGGTGATCGCACTGGGCGACAAGAAGCGGCAGCACATCCCCTACCGTCAGACAACGCTCACCAACCTGTTGAAGGATTCGCTCGGTGGCAACTGCCGCACGCTGCTCATGGCGTGCGTGTGGCCCGACGAGTCCCACAACGACCAGAGCCTCGCGACGCTCAAGTTCGCGACCCGCATGATGCGCGTCAAGACGTCAGCGATCATCAACGTGGCGCAGAGCGGCGGATCAGGAAAGGGCAATGGCGGCGCTGGACATCCGTCCAGTGAGGTGATTGAACAGTACATCCAGGAGATCAAGCGGCTGAAGCAAGAGCTCGCGATGTACGACACGCTGAACGGGAAGAGCCACGTGGACTACGACGCCCACAGGACCACTTCTCCCGCGAGCCAAGCGCTGTATCGAGAGCAAATACGCAAGTTCCTGGGCGACAGCAGCGCGAATCCGCTGCCGATTGTCAATTTGCTGCAGGTGCAGCAGCTTTTCCACGCCTTTCGCGACATTTGCCTCGAAACCCAGCAGCAGGTTCAGAACCAGGAAGCGAGCATTCAAATACTGCAGCAACAGCAGCAGCAGAGTCTGGCCCAGGGCTCTGAGAGCAAGATGGTCAAGCACTTTCGATCGCTGCGAGGCACTACACCACCAGATTCGATGGACGTGAAGCGCTCAAATCACAACGGCAGCAGCCAAGTGACGAAGCTCCCGCTTGTGACGAGGATACCACAGTCTCCATTGGCACCTGAGACGCTTGACCCAGAAGACTGTGGTGAGGAGCTCCGAGAACGAGCGAGCAACGCCATTCTGCCGCCGATAGCCCCCGAACGAAAGCTGCAGCCACTCAAGCACAATACAAGCGACAGCATCGGCCCTGTCATGGGCGATAAGGAGCTCTTCGAGCTCTTCAAGAAGCAGGAAACCCCAAAGCCCGAGTCGCTCCTCGACGTCGAGCTCGCGAAAGCGAACCTGCGGCAGGCGAAAGCCCAGCTGTCCGCCTGCGGACTCGAGGTCAACAAACTCAAAATGTGAGTGGCTTTGACTTGAAAATTGTATGATGCTGCCATTTTTTTACTTTTGGAATCGTGACTTTCTTGTTTTCTTTACAGGGAAATTGACGGACTCTCGCTGAAATTGCAAGAGCTCCGTGCTGGTAGTGAGGGCGGCGAAAGTCTCGTGGCTCCAGTAATATCAGCAACAGCAGCAGCACCAGAAGATCATCATCAGCAGCAGCCGAACGACCAGTTTCTCCTCGTGATGCAGCTCAAAGACGCAAAAAAACGCTATCGCGACACGTACGAGCGCTTCCAGGAGTGCAAGGCCGAGGTGAGCTACCTGCTCAAGATCAAGGACCAGATGCTCACGCAGCTGACGCGCGCGTTCGAGGCGTGGAAACAGCAAGATCAGTTCGCAGTCGTCCGGAGCATTCAAGGGCAATAACTATGATCTGGCGGACGACCAAGCACACGGGCCTCATCGGGCCCCCTTGGTGGAGCCAAGGCGATTGGTACCAGTCTGAGTAATCGAGCAAAGCGCGTCTTTGCTGCGATGTGCTTCGTACATCTCAACAGTTGGCTGGTTGGTTGGGATATCTGCTGTCTGCTGGTGATAGCGTCTATGGAAATAAGGACAGGGAGGACAACACGCTCGCTGGCTCGACCTCCTACCTCAAGACGACAAATTTCCATCCGACTAAGAGAGCAAGCGGTGACCACAAGACCATGTCGAGCAGCTCTTGCTTTTTGAAGCCATGAGGGTGCTCGTGGATGGAAATCCAATCGCTCGAGGTCCGACTGCTGCGGCACGCGCGGCGTCCAGCGGATCCGCCCTTGTGAGAGAAGGCGAGCGAGCTGACTTCACAAGAAAGAAGCGCCCGCTGCTTTAACATGCGCGTAGACGACTAGAGGGAGGTGATGAGAAGAGCAGCACGACGTTGAGACTTGAACGAGTTTCTCAGTTTGTGCTGCTGTCTCCATAACGAACGTACGCGTGACGAAAGGCCGCACGCGTGCCACCATAACAACCAACAGCCCGAAGCGCAAAGTCGGATGTCAACTGGAGCCGCCATCTTTTGACAGATCGCCATGCATTATGCAAACGCGGCAAATGGTGGGTGCCAGCACAGCCAGCACAGCCGGTTACTGACGTGCGTGCGCTGGAAGCTACCAAGTTGCAAATTAACAGTAGAACTTGTTGGGCTGCTGAGAGCGGCAAGAGGTCAACGACACTTTTGAACTCAAGCCCCCGTTTGGCTCGTTGACGACGAGGAGAGCCACCTCTCAAACCTTTGCGGAAAAATTGGCAAGTCCCAGTTGCAACGGTTGCATGAGGCGTGATCCAACAAGACCTCCGAGCCTCGCGTGGCGTCGTGGGGCATCAGCAGGGCGGTGGTGATGCTGCGTGCGTGGCGGTCGTCGTGGAACCCTCCGCAGAGGACAGCGAGCGAGGCGAACTTCAAGCACTCCCAATTACTGTAAATTATCGAACGAATGGTAGCGGATCTGCTCATCCCCCGAACTGACCGACCCATCTGAACCCATTTGTGAGACAACAACGACCAAATAAAAACGGCGCCATCTCCCGAGCGGCATCCCCTTTGGGGTTTCAATTCTTCCAGGAGAGGAGAGGAGGTCGGGCCTCCTTTTCTTCCTTTGGTTTCACGCATGTACGCCTGTTTGGTTGCTTGCTTCGTGGCTTTGCTTCCATCGGCGAGACACAGCATGCGAAGGAGCATTCGGGCTTTGGGGTCAGGCACCACACAGACAGAAAGAGCCAAGGAAGAGGAGGATATGGCAACTGCCTGATGGAGGAGGAAGGATAGCTAGCGGCCATGCATGATGGCTAGCTCTTCAGGGACCCAGAGAGAGCTACAGGTATAAATATACACGAACGACGACCAAGTGAGCGGCGCCATTGCGAGAAGCAGGGCACTGGGCCATTTCTTTTATATTCACGTTGGCGAGCTGACCGCTGACTGATCGATCTTTTTCACTGCGATTTGAATTTTGATTTGCCTGCTGGGTGTTAGCCGAACGCTCACGCCACAAAGCAAACACTTGTTCGGTAGCTGGGAAAGCTGGTCTGAGACCAACCCGTCGTGAGATCCAATTTGGAAGAATATTAATTTGTACAGCCTCAATTGCGTAAGGAGATCCTCTTGTTGGTATGTATTATGATGGTATATGCATTCATGCAGGTGTCACAAGTGTTCGCTTGCTGCATCCTCTTCCTTTCTTTCCATGGATGGGGAGAACTGGCGCGGCGTCTTTGTCGTTGACAGTGGTTCAAGTTGCGAGTTCTTTTGGATGCGTCCCCACGAGTACCTTCCGAGCCGCTTCAAGTTGACGCTGCGTCAATTCGCGACTTTCACACCGATGGAGTACAGTCAGGAGGAGGGCTTTGGATATTGAGATCACTCTTGAACAACAACAACAGGCAAGCGATTTATAGCAGGACCTTTGGTGTGAACGTGTAATCAGCGACCTATGCAAGCAAGTTCTAATCACTCGCAGCACAAGTTCGGTGGATAGATTGTGTAGGAAACCACTAGGCATGTTGCGCAGATTCCTTTGACCACAAAGAAGCTACAGCTAGTGACGCCGCCACAGCAGCAGTGGTATCGGTGCCAACGGCCTAACGCCATTGACTCGCTGGACCTGTCTGGCTGGAGTTGAGGTGTGCAGTGACTGCGTGGGCAACACCAACGCAAAGTGAAAAGCAAAAAGCATTTGATACAAATTCACAACATTTGGGCACACTTTTCGCAACTGTCGCGTCTTGTATACTTTAGCCGAGAGGCCGAACACAAGTCTCGAAAGCCTTTGGACTCTACGTGACTATGTTACAAGACAGCGCAACAACACGTTCTTTTGTGTTTCCGTTGAGCTGCGCTCTTAACAGCCACCCGTTCGTTCGATCCAACTGCCTTTGAGCAAAAGTGTTTGTCTATCCACCTGTATCTCTTTGCACCGCAAGGCCCGACCTGACACCTGAGCTGCACAAGTCTCACAAACACGCACAAGCCTCCCAAGTCTCACATCGTGTGAAGCGCAAGCAAACGTGCTTTTTTACAAGCAAGATTTGTCGGGTCGGGGAGAATTCTCGTTTTAACCCGACCCGTCCGATTCGTTTAAGCTTGAAGTTTGTAGGAAGTCGGTTTTAACCTTTCCCGTTAAACCGACCCAAGGACCCGTTTGTTCGAAATATGTATGCAACATCAACAAGCGGACTTGTTTACCGAGCCAACATTTGATTTTTTTTAAAAATCTCCCTTTCTCGGCATTTTTATATTAGAAAAATTGAAAAATGTAGAGAAAATGGATGAAAATACCCAGTTTGGCGGACGGTCCCATGTCTTTGCGTTTCTGCTTTCTGTCCCGTCTCTGCCCTTCGGCATTGATATTTCGAAACCGAAGGATTTCCTTAAATCAGTACGGAAACAACTCCGTCATCGCTGAAATGGTCGTCTAGTATAAAGCAGCGTAGAGTACTGAATTAGATTCGACTAGAGCCTTCAATATACTGCTTCAGCGCTGGTGACAGAGAAACACAACGACGAAAACGCGGCTAGGGTTTTTTTTTAACAGAGCAGCAGGGAAACGCGCGCAGAGATGCGACGCTTTTGATGCATATCTTTGCGTCCCCCGCCCACATCCGCAAGTCTTGCGGACGGCCAAGCAAGTAAGCCGAGCATGAAGGAAGCAGGCGTTGTGTGAGCGAGTATGGGCGGCCCACAGTCCGATTAACGCCCCGCCGCCCACAAGCAGCCCCCTCTCGCAGTCCCCAACAACCCAAAGACGCCACACTACCGCCGCCGTCCAGCCCGCGCACACAACACACGCACGTAACCTGGCTGCCCCAACCACCACCGTCCAGCCGCACACAAGCCCAACAAGCCCAACAAGCAAGCGCAGTTTGTCCCAGTCATTACCCAATTGGCGCGGTCGAAATCACATCCCACAAGCCACATCTGCGCCTCAACCCACAACCCACCCATCCTGAACTAACG